>BTHU01000012.1:108642285-108864785 GCA_036184795.1 Tokudaia tokunoshimensis
AATTGACCATATAATTGGTCACAAAACAGGCCTCAACAGATACAGAAATATTGAAATTATTCCATGCACCTTATCAGATCACCACGGACTAAGGCTAGTCTCAAACGAAAACAAAACTAATGGAAAACACACATACATGAGGACTTGGAACAATGCTCTTCTCAACGATGGCTTGGTCAAAGAAGAAATAAAGACAGCAATTAAAGACTTTTTAGAATTCAATGAAAATGAAGACACATCATACCAAAACTTATGGGACACAATGAAAGCGGTGCTAAGAGGAAAACTCATAGTTCTGAGTGCCTCCAAAAAGAAAGTGGAGAAAGCCTACACTAACAGCTTGACAGAGCACTTGAAAGCTCTGGAACAAAAAGAAGCAATTACAAGAGTAGTAGAGGAGTAGGTGGCAGGAAATAATCAAACTCAGGGCCGAAATCAACCAAATAGAAACAAAAAGAACTATACAAAGAATCAACAAAACCAGGAGCTGGTTCTTTGAGAAAATCAACAAGATAGTTAAACACTTAGCCAGACTAATCAGAGGGCAAAGAAGTACCACCAAAATTAATAAAATCATTAATGAAAAAGGAGACATAACAACAGAAACTGTAGAAATTCAGAAAATCATCAGATCCTACTACAAGAACTTACTCAATAAAGTTTGAAAATCAGGACGAAATGGACAACTTTCTTGATACATACCAGGTGCCAACGTTAAAGCAGGACCAGATAAACCATCTAAATAGTCCCATAAGTCCTGAAGAAAGAGACTAAATAGTCCCATCAAAAAGGAGCTCAGGACCAGATGGGTTTAGTGGGGAACTCTTTCAGATCTTCAAAGAAGAGCTAATACCAATACATACTCTTCAAATTATTCCAAGAAATAGAAACTCAAGAAATACTACCCAACTAATTCTATGAAGCCACAATAACGCTTATACCTAAACCAAACAAAGACCAAACAAGGAAGGCGTATTTCAGATCAATCTCCCTCATGAACATCGATGCAAAAATACTCAACAAAATTCTGGCCAACCGAATTCAAGAATGCATCAAAACTATAATTTATCATGATTAGGTAGGCTTCATCCCAGTGATGCAGGGATGCTTCAATATACAGAAATCCATCAACATAATCCACTATATAAACAAACTCAAGGAAAAAAAAACACATGATCATTTCGTTAGATGCAGAAAAACCTTTTGACAAAATCCAACATCCCTTTATGATAAAAGTCTTGGAGAGAGTGGGAATCCAAGGCCCATACCTAAATATAGTGAAAGCAATATACTGCAAACCAGTAGCTAACATCAAACTAAATGAAGAGAAACTTGAAGCAATCCCGCTAAAATCGAGGACCAGACAAAGCTGCCCACTCTCTCCCTATCTATTCAGTATAGTACTTGACATTCTAGCCAGAGCAATCAGACAACAAAAAAAAAAGGTCAAAAGTATACAAATTGGAAAACAAGAAGTCAAAATATCACTGTTTGCAGATGATATGATCGTATACTTAAGTGACCCCAAAACTTCCACCAGGGAACTCCTAAAGCTGATAAACAACTTCAGCAAAGTGGCCGGATATAAAATTAAATCAAGCAAATCAGTAGCCTTCGTCTACTCAAAGGATAAACAAACTGAGAAAGAAATTAGGGAAATGACACCCTTCACAATAGTCCCAAATAATATTTCATACCTTGGTATGACCCTAACGAAGCAAGTGAAAGATCTCTATGACAAAAACTTCAAGCCTCTAAAGAAAGAAATCAAAGAAGTTCTCAGAAGATGGAAAGATATCCCATGTTCATGGATTGGCAGGATCAATATAGTAATATGGCCATCTTGCCGAAACTAATCTACAGATTCAATGCAATTCCCATCAAAATCCCAAATGAATTCTTCATAGATCTAGAAAGAGCTATTCTCAAATTCATCTGGAGTAACAAGAAACCCAGGATAGCAAAAACTATTCTCCACAACAAAAGATCTCCTGGAGGAATCACCATCCCTGACCTCAAGCTCTACTACAGAGCAATAATGTTAAAAACTGGTTGGTATTGGTATGGTGACAGTCAGGAAGAAAAATGGAATAGACTTGAAGACCCAGATATGAACCCACACACGTATGGTCACTTGATATTTGACAAAGGAACTAAAAAACATCCAGTGGAAAAAAGACAGCATTTTTAACAAATGGTGCTGGATAAATTGGCGGTCAGTATGCAGAAGAATACAAATCAACCCATCCTTATCTCCTTGTACAAAGCTCAAGTCCAAGTGTTTCAAGGACCTACAGATAAAACCAGACACACTGAAGCTTATAGAGTAGAAAGTGGGGAAGAATCTTGAACACATGAGCCAGGGGAAAAGTTCCTGAAAAGAACACCAATGACTTACACCCTAAGAACAAGAATCGACAAATGGGACCTCATGAAGCTGCAAAGCGTCTGTAAGGCAAAGGACATGGTCAGTAGGACAAAAAGGCAAGCAACAAATCAGGAAAATATCTTTAGCAATCCTACATCTGATAGAGGGCTAATATCCAAGGTATACAAAGAACTCAAGAAGTTAGGCTCAAAAGAGTCAAATAACCCTATTAAAAAATGGGTTACAGAGCTAAACAGGGAATTCTCAAGTGAGGAAACTCGAATGGCTCTAAAGCACCTAAAGAAATGTTCAGTATACTTAGTTACCAGGGAAATGCAAATCAAAACAACACTGAGATTCCACCTCACACCGGTCAGAATGGCTAAGATGAAAAACTCAGGGGACAGCAGATGCTGGAAAGGATGTGGGGAAAGAGGAATACTTCTCCATTGTTGGTGGGATTGCAAACTGGTAAAACAACTCTGGAAATCAGCTTGATGATTCCTTAGAAAATTAGACATAGTACTCCCTGAAGAACCAACTATACCACTACTGGATATATACCCAGAAGATGCTCCTACATATAATAAGGACACATGCTCCACTATGTTCATAGCTGCCTTATTCATAATAGCCAGAAGCTGGAAAGAACACAGATGTCCTTCAACTGAGGAATGGATACAGAAACTGTGGTATATATACACAATGGAATACTATTCAGCCATTAAAACAGTGAATTAATGAAATTCTTAGGCAAATGGATGGAACTAGAAAGTGTCATCCTGAGCGAGGTAACCCAATCACAAAAGAATGCACATGGTATGCACTCACTGATAAGTGGATGCTAGCCCAAAAGCCCATAATAAACAAGTTACAATTCACAGACCACAGGAAGTTCAAGAAGGTGGAGGACTGAAGTGGGGGTGCTTTGTTTCCTCTGAGAAAGGGAACAATACACTTAAAGGAGCAATAATGGAGGCAAAGTGTGGAGCAGGGACTGAAGTAAAGGCCACCCAGAGACTGCTCTACCTGGGGATTCACCCTATAAACAGTCACCAAACCACCAACACTACTATGGATGACAAGAAGAGCATATCAAAAGGAGCATGCCATGGTTGTCTTTGGAGGGGCCTTGCCAGAGCCTTACATATATAGAGACAGATGCTAGTAGCCAACCATTGGACTGGGAGTGGGGTTCCCAATGGAGGAGTTGGAGGGTGGTCCAGAAGATCTGAATGGGTTTACAGTCCCATGGGAAGAACAACAATGTTCACCACCTAAATGCCTAGGACTCCCTGGGACTAAACCATCAACCAAGAGGTACACATGGTTCCAGCCAAAAATGTGCGGAGGAATGCCTTGTCGGGCATCAGTGGGAGGGTGGTCCTTGGTCAGGTGAAGGCTAAATAGATGCCCCAACAACTGGAATTTGGGGGGGGAGGTGGTAGTGGGTCAGGTGGAGGGGCATATATTTGGAGGCAGGGAGTGGGAGGAGGGGTTGGGGGTTTTTGGGGTGGGGGGAAATGTACCACTTGAAATGTAAATGAAGATTATATTCAATAAATATATATAAACAAACAAACAAAACAAACAAAGAAACAATGACGTCATGAAATTCTTAGACAAATGGATTGAACTAGAAAATAACATCCTGAGTGAGGAAACCCAATCACAAAAGAGTGATATGCACTCACTGATAAGTGGAAGCCCAGAAGCTTGTTATACCTAGGATACAATTCACAGACCAAAAGAAGTTCAAGAAGAAGGAAGATCAAAGTATGGATACTTTGGTCCTTCTTAGATGGGGGAACATAATAACTATAGGAGATGATGTAGAGACAAAGTGTGGAACATAGACTGAAGGAAACACTATCCAGAGACTGCCCCACCTGGGGATCCATCTCATATACAGTCACCAAACCCAGACACAATTGTGGATGCCAACAAGCTCTTGCTGACAGGATCCTGATATAGCTGTCTCCTGAGAGATTCTGTCATTACCAGACAAATACAGAGGTCGATGCTCTCAGCCAGCCATTGGACTGAGCACAAGGTACCCAATGGAGGAGCTGGAGGAAGGACTGAAGGAGCTGAAGGGGTTTGCAGCTCCATAGGAGGAACAACAATATTAACCAACCACAACCCCAGAGCCCCCAGGGACTAAACCACCAACCAAAGAGTACACATGGAGGGAACCATGGCTCCAGCTGCATATGTAGCAGAGGATGGCCTTGTTAAACATCAAAGGGATGAGAGTCCCTTGGTCCTGGAAGGCTTGATGCCCCAGTATAGGGGAATGCCAGGACAGAGAGGTGGGAGTGGGTGGGTTGGTGAGCAAGTGGAGTGGGATGGGATGGGGGTATTCAGAGGGAAAACCAGAAAAGGGGATAGCATTGTAAATGTAAATAAAGAACTTTAGTTATAATTTGAAAAGATAATTTTATTAATATTTTCTTTCATATATTGTAAAGTCAATGCTAAACAGATCATGGTGGTAACATAGACACCTGCATTTAAGGAGGACAAAAGCAATTTGGCCAAAAATTACATTTACTAAGGATATAATATTATATATATTATAGAGAGGTAAAGGAAATGTATGGAGGGAAGAAGAAATGGAAGAGTATATGATGCAATTGTAATAGTATATCAAAAATTAAAAACAATAAAAAGAGATAATGTTTAAATATACTTTGCTTCATTAAGTGGTCTTCTTAAAAATAAAATTAAACCACTTTTTAAAATGTTTTAGATATTGTCCAAAGCGACACTTTTCCTTTGGAGGCCATTCTTCCTCTTCCAACTTTGATCTTTTACCAACTTTCAATCTTGAGATGTGAGTATTCAAGTTAGTTTGAAAATAATTTTAGGGTCTTATACAAAATTATTAATAAAATGACACAATTATATTCTATTTTTTCATTACATCTATGATGGATGACAAAACATGATAAGTCCAGTCATTCCTCTTAGTGTTAATCACAGGCCAAAAAGAAACACAATATTGTGTTACTTCTCTGTACCCCAGTTGCCAGATTGTTTCCTTAGTGTTCAGAAAACCATGGTTCTGTCTTCAACTTCAAATAAACTCAGCATGGTGTTACTTGTCTATAATCCTTGTATTTCAAATGTGGAGGCAGGAGAATTAGAAAATCAAGGACATACTCAGTTGCACATGAAAGCTAGCTTTGGCTACATGAAACCTTGTCTTAAAGAACAGAAACAATTTCCAGTTTCCGTCTGTGCCTCGGAACTAACCCTGTGCCACAGCTCTCCATACCCAAATCCCACCTAGAAAGAGCTGGTCTCCCAAGAGTGCTGTCACACCCAAGTTCACAGTTGAGACCACCACTATTGCTGCAATTCCTGGTCCAAAAGGGACCCTTCAGGAGCCCATGGGCCACAGCAACTGCGAAGCAGCTGTGGACAGGATCCTTCTGGGAGCTAACCCTGTGCCACAGTTCTCCATACCCAAATTCAGTCAAGAGAGAGCTGGACTCCCAGGTTTCCTGACACAGCTATTATCACAGGCTTACATGCTCACAGACTCACAGGAGGGACAAACTCCAGTCAGTGACAGCAAGACCAGATAACACTAGAGATAACTAAATGGTGAGATGCAAGCACAAGAACCTAAGCAACAGAAACCAAGGCTACTGGGCATCATCAGAACCCAATAGTCTCTTGTATACAAGTATAGCTGAGTGGCATAAGGATTCATTTCACTGCTTTCTTTATCCTTCCTTTCTTGGTTTCTTGTCAGTCTTGTTTGGTTCCATCTAGGTTCTGGGCTATCTAGTCTCTGGCTCTTGGCTCTCCAGGCAGTGTCAGGCAAGGATTCCCTCACCTAACATGGGTCTGAAATTGGGCCAGCCATTGATTGCCCAGTTCCACAGATTCTATTCCACCTCTACTCCAGAATGTCTTGTAGGCAAGAAAAATTGAAGGTCGAAGGTTTTATGGAGGCTTTCTTGTCCCAGATCCTCAACTGGGAGTGCTGTCTGCAGATAGAAGATGGTTGATTCCAGCTCCATTTCCCCTATATTAGCAGGAGTCTTTGCTATGGTGACCCTTGTATATTCCTGAAGATTCCATTGTATTAGTTTTCTGATACATCCAAATGTCCCCCAATAACAGTTGCCTCTTCCAGTACTAGTGGTTATCACATTTGCCTCACATTGTGTGTGTGTGTGTGTGTGTGTGTGTGTGTGTGTGTGTGTGTGTAATTTGGTTACATTTAATTATTTTGTTTGTTTATTTGTTTTGTTTTCTTTGTGGGCAGTATTTTGTTGTTGGTTTGAGTGCTTGTTGTATTAGGGTTTTGTTTCTTTTCTTTTCTTTTTTTCTTTTATGAAAATTTAAAGTTGGGTGGGTAGGGAAGGGGAGAGGATCTGGAAAAACTTGGGGGGAGGAGACGGATATAATCAAAATATATTTAAAGTTAAAAAAATCATTTTAAATATTAAAATAATTAAAAGTAGAGTTTTACTTTTAATCTCCCCTTTTATGGCTCAAATGTTTACGCTACATGCCCATTGATTTGTTATAATTCTAACATGCAAGATGATGGTATCCAGAAGTAAGTCATTTAGGAGGCACTTGGATTAGGAGGGTAAAGCTTAAAAAACATCAATGGATGCATTTGTACTTATATTATATTCTATATTATATTATATTTGTACTTATATTATATTATCTATTATATTATATTATATTACTCTATAGTGAAAATTTACTCTGTCCTCTTTGTCCATAAGAAAGTACTAACTATGAGTCAAAATTAGAGTCTTTAACTCATGCAGTGTGTTAAAGCCTTGACCTTGGACTTTTAAGCTTCTAAACTGTGATAAACTCGTTTGGTTGTTTATAATACCTGATTCCCTGGCATTTCATTATATTAGACCAAAAGAACTATGAGTTTTCATCCTCTCTAGAATAACTTTTTCTTTCTTCCCCAAATCTATCCCCAAAGTATACTAATCTTTCTCTCTTATGTTTTGAAAAATTAGTACAGTATTCTGTTAACTTTCTGAAATGTCTTTGTAGGCATCAGACTGAGGAATACACATTTAGTAGATTTTAAAATGATAAAGGTTATCGAGAAAAATGTGCAAAACATTAATAAAGTGTGATGTATTGAGGAAGTAAAGGATTCTTTTAACTTACAGTACAAAGAAACAATATCAAGATGGGCAGAAACATAAGTTCAGCTGCCAGAAAATAGTAAATTAAACAACAGCATAAAAGCAGATTAGAAATTTCTAATTAATTAATATTTCTAATTTTAATTAGAATTAATATTTTGTATCTTAACTATTTTAAATTGTATCACCTTCAATGACTACAACATGATGACTCTGTGATAACATTTGTGATTCTCTAAGATCAAATTCTAAGTTTTCACAAGTGAAAAGGGATTATTTTGAATTAATCAGAAATGATATTCCACAGCAAGTTTTTATGAATTTAATGCTACTGTCTTAGCTCATTTAAGTGTGATTACAGTTCTACTCCTTAACAAGACTTCTAAATGGTATATTTAGGAGGATAAATGCATCATTATCAGGTGACATAGGCTGTTGAGGTTAAAACAAAACTCTGCATAAATCATGAGAATAAATTTAAAATAGAGTCAACACATTTTTACTAGCTTCATTTTATGAATGTAATTAAGAAAAGTATGTGGTTATGCCTCAGAATCATTCAATATTTAGAAATTCTTTTTTATTTAACATAGGAAACCGGTTATGTTCCCATTACCCACTTGGTAATTTACAGACATTTATAAATCCAGTTCCAGGGATCCATTTCTCTTTCCAGTTATCCACAGGTACTAGATACACACATAATGCATATTCATAATTTTTAAATTAAAATGTAAAAAAGCAAAACAAAACTCCATGAACTAGTCAATAGTGTATTTAAAAGTTATAAAAATGATAGTGTTTTTACTTCTAGCTTGATTGAAGTTTTGCAGAATTCAGAGCTTCGAAAGTAATGTCTCATTTAATAACATTTTTATGACAGAATTGAGTGTGTCAGAGAGGTCAAGGATAACACAAGAAGATTTACAGAGTCAAGTAACCTGAGTCCATGGGAGCGCATAGAGAGTAAACTACTAATCAGAGCATGCAGGTGCTGTACCTAGGCCCCCTACCCATTTGTAGCATATGAGCAGCTTGGTCTTCATCCAGGTTCCATAACAGTTAGAAAGGGGACTATCTCTGACTCTGTTTCATGTCATTGGATACCCTTTCTCTACTTGCACTGTTTTTTGGGGGCCTCAGGAGAGGATGTGTCTAGTTCTGTTGGGATTAGATGTCCCAGGGAGCTGTGGTACACAACAGGGCTTCCCCTCTCTGAGAAGGGGAGGAGGGATTTGTAAGGACAGGACTGAGAAGAGGGAGAAAGACTGTGATCAGGATCTAAAGTGAATACAAATGAATTATGGAGAAAATGATGTGAAAAGTTGTTATCCACGCTACTGTGAAGATAGATAATCTACCTGATCTTTCTATGAAGTTATGAAAATCATTATTGAACCATTTATATAGGAAGAAGCAAAAGCACAAGAATGAGAGCATTAGAAAGGTGTGTCAATTAATAGCTGATATTAATTATATTAGGGTGTGAAACGGTGTTTCTAGCTTTTATTATTTATGTTAAAACGAATTTCAAACAAGAATTTCGATGTTGTAATTTTATCTCATTTAAAGTAAATGTTTGGTTTTGTGTGGTGTATTTTTAAAAATTTCATATCAGTTAGACAGTATTGTGGCACAAAATATATGTTTTTCTTATTTTTCTGAAAACCCCAGAATTATGCTTAAATATTAAGAAACATTTTTTGTTCAGTCAAACTATGACTAAAATATCACCAATGGGATTTTTAAAAACAACCCTCTAAAACAACTAACATTATATTACACATAACAATTTATGAAGACTTACTTGTTGGGCTGAATCAAAGTATACTTTGATGCCTATGCTGAAATAAGTTTTATTTTGATTTAACATCTTAGGTAGTAATAGCATGAGCTCAAATATAATTTGGTGGAACATAAATTTTGAATATGTAGTAGTTCACTAAAAATTATGGGTATAAACTCTTGAACTCCCAATTTAATTTAATTTTTCATTTTATAACTTCTCTTTGACAACCATACAATGAGCAACTCATGCAGTTGTACAGAGTAGTTAGTTACTCTGCACATTTTACTTGGTGGGATTATTTGCTGACTTGTATTTCTAATACTATTGATGATAACTTAAACTACATTAATTTGCATGCATATAATTTTGAAATTTAATTCATATTAGTGTACCTTATAACTTAAAGCTTATCCTTATTCATCCTTATAATTTTGTTGAGGAGTGATACAGATTAGTATGCCTTTTCCCAAACAATATAGTATGATATTGACTGATATTGTTTTTCAAATTCATAAATGACAAAATATCAGCATGTTTTATTTTAATATAAACTTCAGCTTAAAATTAAATACACAAGATTAATATGGTTATACACACACATATTCATACAAACCATGTGATGGTTTTAAGGCATATCCTATTTGATCATATTCTATCTATCCCCTTAATGTTTATGATTTCTTATGGTAAAACCATAAAATATTATTTATTTAAAACTTTTCATTTCCTAGATAATTCAGCATATTTTGCCAGTGTGCCCTAATGCGCAATTGAACACCAGAACTATGTTGTTTTCAGATATGCAGAATAGCTGAAATAATGTTAAATAAGTAGCTATGTGACCACTATCTAGAAGCTAACATTACCATGTTCCTATATCACTTTTTACTGATTTATGTAGCTCAGTAGCATATCATCTGTTTTAATCTTATTCTTCTCTTATGGGAAGAATAATTTCACATAGAATTAAGCATCTTTTGATTTATTCTCTTATACTCTAGTTTTTTAAAGTGGTTACAATCTTCCTTATTTTCTAAACATTCTATAAATCAAATTAGTGAGGTATTACTGTGGTTTGACTTACCTTTTATCAATAACAGAATTTATTTCCATATGTAGGATACATATTTTATATAAATGTCATTTTGCCATTTTCCTAGTATTAAGACCATAAGTTAATTGTTATAATAATTTACAAATAATTATTTCATTTTTATTTGGTGTTAGCAAATGGCACATGCTTTTCCACGGAAGATATAAATACCTGTTATTTATGTAGATGGAGAGAACACCAAAAGACCAAAAAAGGGAAAGACTCCATCCAACAGGGGATTAGTGAGCCAATAAATTTACTGATATGTCTTATATTATTGGGGGTGATTCACCTATCTCATCAGGAAATCCCCCAAGATGACCTATACCATGGAGAAGACATACTCCAGCCAGTCATTCATTTCTTACATAAATTCTTGGAAGAAAGAGGAATTGTGAAGACCTTATGTGATCTTTTTCATATTATTTTCCTTCTCTCTCCCTCCAGGGGAAACTTCATAAATAGAATTTTGCAATTCAACTCAGTTACCGTTTCACCACTTCAAGGTTTTTGTTAAACCATGGCAAAAAAGCACACTACAGTAAATTTATAAATCTTAGTTCTAGCAAAATTTAACTTTTATAACATGAGAATTGAGAGTGTTCACTTTTTTATTTTCTCATTTACCATATATTCTCTAGAGTAAAAAATATCTCCCATTACAAATATTTTGTGATGATGGAGAGGGGGGATAGGTAACTGTATTCTTTGAAAATG
Organism: Tokudaia tokunoshimensis; assembly: GCA_036184795.1. NCBI lineage: Eukaryota > Metazoa > Chordata > Mammalia > Rodentia > Muridae > Tokudaia > Tokudaia tokunoshimensis. Next base: position 108,653,397 of record BTHU01000012.1, read on the forward strand.
CTGTATGTACTTGGAATATATTGTGATCATACCTACCTATCATTGACTTAATCAAACTTTCAATAGTGCTCCCCACACAGCCTCTTCTTTAACTTCATGACTTCTTTCTGGATGTTGAACTAGAGCTGTTTTCATACTGGGCATGAATAATCCACCAGGAGCCATATCCCCAAAGGGGATTCACTATCTTTCTCATAGAAGCATCAACTGCTAACAATTTCTTCACCAAGATTGGGACTTCAGGGGGCCCAGTTTATATAGTACTATGTCAGCTGTCCATCTAGGGAGAAGTCTCTGGGTAGAGTCTAATTTTCTATGTCTGCATTATAAATCAGTGTCTGTTTGGCAATTGGGTCTTGCCATCTAATTGCAGTAGTGTAACCAAGAGCAACAGTGATGTCCTATGTTTTTGGGGGTTCCTCCAAGAACAGGATAACTAATAGCCCTTAGAAGTCAGTGCTTGAAACACAGATTTTAATTTAATAATTTATGCTTTCTGGGAGTCAGTACTGTACTTCTTTCTAAACTCTTTTTGAATACATCATATATTTTAATTTGCTTACAAACAATAAGATTTCTACACATCTTATTAATTCAGGTTAGTTTTGGCTAGCATATTTAGTCTTTCCTCTCCCAATCCTTTATTTCACTTTAAACCTTCAATCACAAGAATCCATACCTTTGCTTTCAATGGCTTTTAATGTCACCTGGGTTCTACTATCCTCTTTAATAGTATTTATTTTCATGGATTGTAATGTTTGCTCCCATGTAGCTTTGTTCCATATCATTTACTTTGGCTAAAACTGCTGTTACGCTATTTCCCAATCAACCTCCTCTTCATGCTTAACTCTTCTGCCCTAATACCTCCCAATTTTCAACTTACCTGTATTTGATATTTTTCCTCCCTTGATTTTATCTTCTCTCTTACTTTGAATGTTTTTGTTTTTTGTTTGCTTTTTGTGTTTATTTTTTTATCATTAAACAAATAGAATACTATTGTGGTTTGAATGAGAATGGCCTCCTTAGGCCCATAGGCAATAACACTAATAGGAGGTGTGGTCTTGTAGTAGGCGTGGCTTTGTTGAACAAACCATCACTAAGGGATGGACTTGAGGTTTCAGAAGTTCAAGCCAGCTCTCTTCCTGCTATCTGCTGATTCAGATATAGAACCCTCAGCTCTCCCTCCAGGACCATATCTGCTGACATGATAAAATGCTTCCTGCCATAATGATAAGGGACCAAACCTCTGAACTCTAAACCAATGCCAATGAAATGTTTCCTTTATAAGAGTTGCTGTGTCCCTGGTGTCTCCTTCCAGAAATAAAAACTTTAACTGAAACATAATCTCTTTCTCAAAAAAATTTTTTTTGGTTATTTTATTTAATTTTATTTCAAATGTTATCCACTTCCTGGTTACATCTCATCCCACTTCTCCCTACCTCTATGAGGGTGCTCCACCATCCACCCACTCTTCCCTCCTGACCACCCTAGCATCCCCCTATGCTGGGGCACTGAGCATCCACAGAACCAAGCCCTCCCTCCCTTTGATGCCAGATAAGGCCATCCTCTGCTACATATGCAGCTGGAGCCATGGGTTCCTCCATATGTGATCTTTGTTTGGTGGTTTCTGCTAAAAGAGCAGAAGGGGATTTTTCTCAAATTTACTGGTTTATTAATATTCACATTGAAAAATAGATTTTGTTTCTGGTTGTATTTATCCTTTCCATATGTTGTAATTAGCATCTTCATCATTGACATTCTATCCATTTTGGGATATTTTCTTTCTATTTTTATTTGAATCTAGTGGTTCTGACTTTTAATAAAATCTATTAAAATACATAAAATTTAAAATTTTTCTCAGCTTAGTTTGTTTTTCATTGTTTTTATATATTCTATGGTTCTTATCTTGACTACAGAATGCTCACCAGGAAGTTATTCTCTATGTGTATTTTATTTACTATTTGTTGCTCATTTTAGTTGCTCTTCTTTTTTTGCACCATTCTGCTTAAAGGAAAAAAAAAAAGAAAATTAATCAAGTCTATCTAAGATCTGAAAAATAAGGAAAAATATGTTAAATTACAAAGTAGCTAAAATGAAATTTTATGCTAGGGAAATTTCCAACCACTATTTCTGTTAAAGCAGCTGCAGCCAGTTCTACAGGGAGAGAGAACAAAAGATGTCTTAGCTATCACTGAGCAGTTACAAGCTGTCACTTAGAGAACATCAAAATCACCACCATACAAAGACCTTCCTAGAAGTGAAGGTCATCATCTATCTAGAGATATGACTTGCCTTTGATTCCCAGATTTGTGAGATTTTTCAACTTAAGAAGAAGCACTTCACTTCTCAAGCATGACACGGTAGGGCAAAGCTTGATTTCCCAAGATCAGAAAATATTTATTGTCCCCTTGTCATCCTGTCAACTCTGTTCCATTACTTGTCTCACTTTGAGAAAAAAGAAAGAAAAAAGCAAGGGTCACGTGGTGACGCCTAAGAGCATGCTGCTCGATTCTCTCCTCTGCCTAAGTGTGATATTCTCAAATAAACTTTGTCTTCATATTTTTATCTTCACTGATATTATGACTTTAAACTTTTCTGCTTCTCTGACTTATGATACAAAGCAGTCCCTAGGTCAACAATGAAGCATACCACATTCAAAGGGATGCAGATAAATTATGAATTGCCCTTCTTATTAGTTGATTTAGATTTACATACATCATGCATGCACACACCATTTTTACTAAATTTTATAACCTTTAGAAATAAAAATGATCTGAATTATATATTTTTCCAGAGAAAGATTACTGTGACTTATATAAATGAACATTAATTTATGAAAGCTTCATCTTATACTTTTAAATTTTCACATGTGATGTTTCTTTAGTCTCATTTACAGATTATAATACCGCAAGATGATTTTTCTTATAAGCTGTTCCCAGTGAAAGCACAATTATTAAATACCATCATCAGTGATAACAATTAAACTTTTATTATCTCACTTTCAACCATGTCAGATCTTGGTCCCCAGAGGGATGACTGTGTGAAAGGCATCTGTAAACAGTGCAGTATTTAGCAATTCAAAGATAGAGCTATGTAAGTATCTGAACAAGATTGCTGCAAATCCAAAGTTTCTGCTAAAGCTCTCCTTGGATGGTGTGCAACACAGCATGCTTTGACTTAAAATAATTTACATGACGAATATATGGGTCTTTTATACAAAACAATCACTAACTGCTGAGATTTCTTTTAGGTATGTATGGTTTAATTTTGTGTATGTGTCATTTCTGGGTGAGTATATTTAATACTGACACTATCCATGTCAGGCACCAAAATACTCACAAAACGTCTGTCTTTTAAATTTGTTGTTGACAAGTAAGTTGTTTTTTGTTGTTATTTTTGTTTCTGAGAGAGTCTCATGTTGGCAAGGCTAGCCTTATTTGAAAATAGTTACGAACCTGAAGATTATCTTCTATTTCCTATTCTTTGCTGTTGTGACCCAAAAAAAACCAAGCAGAAGTAATGTGTAAGCCAACATATTATGGAAGAGTTATAGTGCTTTCATATTCTCCCCAGATATATTATCCCCTCAGTGGCTTCATAAGGACAAGAGGAACTTCGGAACTCTCTGAAGCTGCCTGTAGTTTTATAATGTATTTTTGTTACCTTGCTGTGGTTGCCTAGGTCATTGGTTACTAGTGATTAACTTCACTTCCAGCCACCTCTCTGATCATGGGGCTGATAATATTGTTTTATACCTATAGTAATGTATTAGATTTGTTTAATAACCAGCCACCATTCTGAAAATGATGCCCCACTAATATTCATCCTATTACTACTAAACCAGGTATTTAAAATGAAATTATTATGAATAAACAAAGATGTTCCTCTTACAACTATCAGTAAAGCAACTCAGAGATTATAAAAGTATATTTGCAAATTTGCACTCCCACCCGCAATGGAAGAGTGTTCATCTTTCTCCACATCCTCTCCAGCATGTGCTGTCACATGTTTTTTTAGCTTAAGCCATTTTGATGGTTATAATATGGAATATCAGGATTGTTTTGATTTGCACTTCCCTGATGACTTAAGATATTGATCATTTCTTTAAGTGCTTCTTAGCCATTTGAAATTCCTCTGATAAAAATTCTGTTTAGCTCTGTACCCCATTTTTTAATTGGGTTATTTAGTTTGTTGAGATGTAATTTCTTGAATTCTTTATATATTTTTGGATTCTAGTCCTCTTTAGAATGAAGGGTTGGTTAAGGTCTTTACCCAATCTGTAGTTTGCTGTTTTGTCCTATTGAAAGTGTCCTTTACCTTATAGAAGCTTTTCAATTTCATGAGGTTCCATCTATCAATTATTGGTCTTAGAGCCTGAGCCATTTGTGTCCTGTTCAGGAAATTGTCTCCTGTACCAATGTGCTGAAGGCTATTTCCTACTTTCTCTTTCTTTAGATTTAGTGTATTTAGGTTTATGTTGAGGTCTTTAATCCACATGGAATTGAGTTTTGTGCAGGGTGATAAATATGGACATATTTGCATTCTTCTACATGCAGATATCTAGTTAGACCAAAACCATTTGTTGAAGATTCTTTCATTTTTCTGTTGTATGGTTTTGGGTTTTTTGTGAAATATCAAGTGTCCTTATGTGTGTGGGTTTATTTCTGGGTGTTTTATTTGTTTCTATTGATGAATCTGTCTGTTTTTAGAGATGGTGATTCCTCCAGAAGTTCATTTAATGTCCAGTATTGTTTTAGCTATCTTGTTTTATTTGTTTTGTTTTGTTTCTTGTTTGTTTTTCCATATGAAGTTGAGAATTTGTCTTTCAAGGTGTGTAAAACCTTATTTTGGAATTTTGATGGAAATTGCATTGATTCTGTAGATTGCTTTTGGTAAGATGTCCATTTTTTGCTGTTTTTTTTTCTTTCTTTTATTATTTTCTAAATTTTTTTATTTACATTCCAAAAGATTTCCCCTTTCCCATTTCCTCCCTCCCCGAAAGTCCCATAAGCCCCCTTCCCTCCCTCTGTTCCCCATTCAACCCCAAACCATGAGTATGGAAGATCTTTCCATCTTCCAATATCTTCAATTTCTTACTTCAGGAACTTTAAGTTCTTTCAAACATGTCTTTCACGTGCTTGGTTAGCATTACACCAAAATATTTTACAATATTTGTGGCTATCGTGAAGGATAATGTTTCCCTAATTTCTTTCTCAGCTCATTTGACATTTGTATAAAGGAGGACTGCTGATTTTTTGAGTCAATTTTAATTCTAAACTTATATAGATACTCTGGAAATCAATCTGGCACTTTCTCACAAAATTGCAAATAGTTCTACCAGAAGACTCAGCTATAGAGCTCCTGGACATATACCCCTAAAATGCTCCATCATACCACAAAAACACATGTTCCACTATATTCATAGAAACTTTATTCTTATTAGTCAGAAACAGGAAACAGCCCAGATGCCCCTGAACTGAAGAATAGATCCAGAAAATGTGGTACGTTTATACAGCAGAATACTGTTCGGCTTTAAAACAAGGAGATCATGAATTTTTTAGGTAAAAGGCTGGAACTAGAAAATATCATCCAAGTGAGGTAACCCAAACCCAAAAGATCAGGCATAGTATATATTTACTTATAGGTATATATTATTCATAAAGTAGAGGATACCTACCATTCACTCCACTGATTCAAAGAAATTAAATTATAAAGAAGATCCAAGGGAAGATACTAGAATCTCACTTAGAAGGGTGAATAAAGTAGTCATAGCAGGCAGATGGAGGAAGGGAACTGGATAGAAGAGGGGATGGGTTTGAATGTGGTGGGGGCCAGGATCAGGTGTGGGGAGAGAGAGGAGAAAGAGGCAGAAAGCCAGGATAATAAATGGAAATCTGGAGCTGATTGGTGTTGGGAGTGGGAGCTTCTCTAGGACAGTTCAGAGCCCAAGGATAGGGGAGGCTCCCAGTATCCATTGCAGCTGACATTGTCTAAGATGCTTAAAGGTGGGGATAAGGAACATGAACAGGCTACCTCAAATAACCAGGCAGGACCCACGGTCTTAGGATTAGTGCACCAACCCACCCAAAAACTTTCAATCCAAAATTTGTTCTGTTTAAAAGAAATTCGGGGACAAAGAGGGAGAAGAGACTTAAGGAAAAGCCATCCAACAGCCAGTGCATCTTGAGATGCATCCCATGGGTAAGTACCAATCCCTGATACTATTAATTATACTCTGCTATACTTTTAGTCAGGAACCTAGCATTACTGTCCTTTGAGAGGCTCTACATATCAGCTGACTGAAACAGATGCTGAGACCCACATCAAACATTGGGTGGAGGTCAGGGACTCATGGAAGAGTTACGGGAAGGATTAAAGACCCACAAGGGGATAGCAATTCCACAGGAAAACCAACAGAATCAACTAATCTGGACCCTTGGCAGCTCTCAGAGGCTGTGTCACCAACCAAAGAACATAGATGGTCTGGACTGAGGCTCCTGGCAAATATGTAGCAGATGTGAAGCTCAGACTTCATGTGGTTCCCCAAAACCTGGAGCTCTGGCTGTCCCTAAATCTGTTGCCCTATCTCGAGAATCTACCTCAGTTGGAGAGGATGTGCCTAACACTGCAGAGACATGATTTACCCTCTCAGAGCAGAAGAGGGAAAGATGGTAGGAGGGACTTTGTGAAATGGTACACAGTGTAGGAGCAGTGATAGGGATGCAAAATGAATAAATAAATTAATGGAAAACACTGTGTGTGGTAGAAGTTGAGGGTGAAGATGAAATACATATATTTTTCACAATGTAGCCTACAGATAGTTTTACTTTATGATTTTGTGTTATTACTATTTGTGTTATTTATTTACTGCCCTAAACAAATTTTGATAAAGATAAGTTTTGCACAGTGAAGAATAAGAATGGCACAACTAAAGTCTTAAAACAATAAGAAAATATGTCATAGGATTAATTATTACAAAAGAATGTATTAAAATTGATAGTATCATTTTAAAGGGAGAGTCAATGCACCTTTACAGCAAATAAATGCAAACATGAAATGATTGCATCTGTAGATGTTTATCGTCTTAATTAATTAACTACCAGTGAATCAAATGTTTCTAGACATTTTTGATATTAAAATTATTGTAACAAAAACTAACAAATGGACAGCCAAGTCTACACAGAGAAATCCTGTCTCGAAAAAACCAAAAAAAAAAAAAAAACTAACAAATGAATTATAGTGATCACTTCTACAGATCATCTCATGTCCACCTAAACAACAGAGGCTAATGTCATTGCTCTTGTTTGAACTTGAGAACTTGATGATAAAACCCCACTGATGAAGAAACCACATACATTATTCAAAGGACGAGTAAACCTGCATTTGCCAGATTGCAAAAAATATGTTGTGCTCAGAACAGAACCAAACAAAAATGAAACAAAACACAATACCAAACAATGAAAACTCCACCTTTTAACATTATTTTAGATATTCCTATTTCATAAATTAAATAGGTATACTCATTTATATCTGTAATTATATCTACATTATGATAAGTTTAACTTTGTAACTTATGGTAACTCCAACTACAAGTCAGTATTCCAAGTTTAATATAGTACCTAATGGTACCTACAACTACAATCTGTTATTATATGGGTGGTATAATTGTACTTATTTTCTTGATCAATAAATTCTCCCTCTAACAGTGTGGAATCTGGCTTATATGATTGGCCATTCATTGACCTAATTGTTCAATCCTGGTGCATATACAAATATATTCTGATTTCTGAATTGCTAACCTGTACCATCTTGCATCTAAGTTGAGACTTTCATACCATTTATTTTGATAAAATTCAGCACTCTCTCCTCTCCCTAACTTGTCAAGATCAGCTCCTCACACCAAATTGGTGGCCTTATTTAAAATTATCATTATTTTAATAATCTATTGATTCCAATTATTCTGCCCATATGTATTCCCCTGTGGAGACATTTATTGGATTATAGTCTAACTAACAGGAACACCATATTAAAAAATGTTTCTTTTCTTAAACAATCAACTCTCCATAGCTTATCAGTTAGAGGTGGGGCTAGTGAACCTCTTCCTGTCTGTGCTAGAATCTTATCTTGCTTTATTTTGTTCAGGTATTGTGATGGCAATCACTTGTAAATTCATGAGTGTGTTTGTCCTCTAATATCCAGAAAACACTGTTTTGTCCCAGTTCTCTTGATGCTTGGTTCTTAGCATCTTTTTCCCTGCTCTTCTTGATGGTCCCTGAGACTTGAAGATGGATGTGATGTGGATGCATCTTTGCAGCTTAATACACCTGTTCTCTGTTGACCATTGTGAGTTTGGGTGTTGACCACACTTCACTGCACAGTTTTTTGTTTTTTTGTTTTTTTTTTTTGTTTGTTTGTTTTTATTTTTGGCTGGTGGGAGCTGCACTAATCAATGGTACAAACATACAGATTTAGGGAGCATTTTGGTTCAACGTCCATTTAGCATAGTTATAATAGACGTGTTGTTTGCTGAGGACTGTGACTTCCAATACATAGGTTGAAGACTATGCAATAGTGGTTGATTTTATGCAATGGTGGTTAATTTTACGCAATGGGCATTGATTTTCCAGAACTATTTGAATGTAGAGAGGTAGCATATTTAGATCCAGAGCTAAAGTAATTACAGGAAGCTCTTAGCCACTCACTGCCCAATACTGTGTTGACCTAACATCCTTCCAGCTTTTGGGTCAAGCCATCGGGGTTTATTAAGTTAATTTATCAACTCCAAAGCCAAGAATGTCATTCCAATATTGGAAACATACAGCAGAGATTTTCTTCCTTAACTCTAAATATGCTAGCTTGTGTCCACATTGATGTGCTAAATAGAAGTTTTGATTATCACTTTCTGGTGTTATTGGACGACAAAAGTCCATCTTATAATTTCCGGATTGCAATTTAAATTTGTGTTTCAGGTCCATGGTCACTTATGTTTGGTTTTAAAACAATATGCTGTTCTCTTTGAGATGAGACTGTGGTTTTTTTGTTTGTTTATTTGGCTTTTTGATAAACATTAGGGTCAATCATGTCAGTAGGTCAAACTTTATTCAGTTGGAAAAGAATAGCTTCCTCTCAAAGAAGATGCAGTTTGGTGTAGCATAAGCATCTGTGTTGAAATTCAGGCACCACTGTTATTCATAGAGTGCTTATTGATGCACAGGGTGGACTAGAACTCACTCTAGGTAGCCTGACTTCAAACTCAAAACCCTTCAGTCATAGCTTCCAGAGTAGCTGAGATCATAGACTAGCATCAAGATGACTGGCATTTTACCATTTTATAAATGAGTATTTTATATAATGTAAACACATTGTCTTTCCCAAATAATATAGTATTGGTTTGTTTATTAAGACAAAACTCATGAGTTTGTATCAATATGCCTTAATTTTCAGTGATAGTTATAGATACTCTAGATTATTAAGATTGGTTCTTTATCTTACACTCAAACATGTCATTTTGTAAGCAAGCCTATGATATGCTTTAGATGAGCTATAGCCAAAGGTACATAAGATCAATGCTTGGTCAACAAATTACTACTATGGAGAGATTATTGTGAGAAGTATAAATGTTATTGAAGAATGCCAAGACACCAGCACTGGCTTTTTCCTTTTGCTTCCTAGGTTGTGAGCTCTGTTCTCAGATCTAAGCCCATATCCCCAATTGAATTTGAACTCTGACTGAAACACTCCTGAACACTAGGTAGCGTTAACATTTTCTGTAGTCATTAATTATCTAAGGCACTTTGTTGTAACAGTCATGCTACTAATACACACTGGTGGGGAAGAAGTTAAAAGCTTTGCATTTCTCTTTTCTATTACATCACATAAGTAAAAATATAAGCCTGCCCTGTGGCTGGCTACCCACACAGACCTTTATGCTAATGATCACTTCATTTAATATAAATTATACTTGCCTCGTGAAAGAAATCATGCAAATCTCACTAGCTGAGAATATTTCTGTTTGGTTTCCCGAGTGACATAGGCAACATTGCCACAGTAATTAGATGTTGATTAGTAGCATAACAAAAGAAAACTCTTGTGAATTTTACAACTTATAAAAAAAGAAGGTGTCAGAGATTAGGGGTGGGGTGTAAGAAGAAGTTGATAGTGAGCTCTGTGCTTTTAATTCCTTCCTTGTTTTCCTACTCTCAGTATAAGACAAAAAAATGGAAGGGATGTTGCTGGAAATAATGAGTTCAATTATTTTGTTATTAAGATCTTATTGGTAGAGTAGGAAGAGGGAGAGTTACTAAGAAAACAAGGCTCAAATTAATTCCAATTCATAGCTTTCATAATGTGATACATCTTCCTCGGAAATAAACAGTAGCAAGAGACGGTGTGCTGGGGAATCATTTGGTTTGTTTTGTAATTGGAGTAAGTATATTGGACTCTAATTAAAAGCCTTAATAATACAATTAATGAAACTTACAGTGCTTCTATTCCTATGGAATAGACTGTCGTCTTGTAGTCATTTGAATAAATAATAAGAGAAGTGTTCTTTTGTGAGTATGATGTATCTCTTCCACATATCATTATTAGTTAATGTCATAAAAACACATTCTGTAAAAATAAAATTATCAGAAGGTAATACTGAAGAGACTATATATGTGTATGCATGTATGCATGTATGTATGTGTTATGTATGTATGGAATTATATACATATATACACATATATATATATGTACAGGTATGTATAAACAGATAGAAAATATAGAACACAGATAACCTAGCAAATTTATGGGAATGAAAATAAGCAGGTTTATGTAGTTTGTGATTCAGCTCCTGGACAATACTGTTTTTTTGTCAGCTTGACCTTCTATAACCCCAAGGTACAACATAAGTCATGGGAAATAAGATATGATATGAACATTTACAAATATTTTCCTTCCTGCTTGAGGAAGGCATGGCTGACACATGTCTCTGCGTATCTGAGGCATAGACTATGTTGCACTACAAGGAACAATGGTGAACTCAGTAAACTGGAATGCAAAGGGAGCTTCATAATTCACCTAACCTCTCAAGAATATATACAAATAAAATTTGATTTTTCAAATATCTGCACACCACCTCAAAGTCATTTAATACAAACCATGTACAACTAAATATCTCTCTTTTGCAAGTCAGTCATCCACATCCTGATCCCAATAGACATGCCAGACACCTTCTCTTGTTGTCATGAAAGATGTACAAGTGTCAAATTGAGCAAGTGTTTGCCATTGAATTTGCCGTTGCATCATCCATGCTAAAATTATTGGTTAGATCAAGTCATTTGATCTTTGCCTAGATAGAAGGAGAGAAAAAGAAAACAAAAGTCATGAGTAGAGTGGGAGACAGTCATTGTGAGTTTTCACAAGAAAGGTTGGGTTTACAGGGCAAATAATGGAGGTTTTCAGGGCAGTCTATCATAAGAAATTAGTTGTATGTATAGAAATACTGGAAGCAATTTGGCAAAGTAAATATGGTAATTTATATTGAAACTGCAAGGCATTCTATAATTATAACAACTAGCTATCTACTCATAGGGTTTATATGAAGTGCATGTATTTTACAGTTGTAAGTTTCTCTTGTAGGTAAGCAGATTACAGAGAATAAATATAGGGACTATGTATTACTTTCACTTTTAATTTTATTTCATTCTCTTTGTATTATTGCCTCATGAACCTTACTTGAAAGTATGAGTTATATGTATATATTAATGAAAAATCTTTTTCAACTATTAGATGAAAAATAATCAATTTGAGGTATTAAAATCAAAATCATAATTAAAAGTTTCATAAAATTTTGCTCTTATTTTTCAGATGATGTAAATTAGATATGAATGAAATACAGAGCTAGTAAATATTTTAAAGGGATACCCTCTCAGAGAAAACTTTCTAAATTAACATTCAAATAATACTTTACAAAGCAAGTTTATATAAAGTAGTCCAATTTGCTTGATCATTTTTATTTTATTATACATAAGTCTTCAATATTAGATATACATTTACAAAATCAGGAAGTCAATGTGTGAATTGTGTTTCATCTTTTTTCATCAATTTGTCCTGTATTTTCTTGTAACTATTTAGCTTTAAATAAATAAATAAATGCATTTTGCCACTTTTTCAGCTTAAATATATTTCTTCATATTTGTATAATTTAAGAATTATGAGTATTTAATTAAAATGATTTAGCAATATGACAGAAATGCTTGTCTACCTAATAAAGCCTAAGAAATGGAAAACATCTGTCCTGTTTAGCTTATAGTCAATTTGAAACAAGCTAGAACTATTTGGGAGAGGGAATCTCAATTGAAGAAATGTCCACATTAATTTGGCCTATAAATAAGCTTGTGGCATTTTCTTGATTGATAACTAATGTGGAAGGTTCCATCTCATTGTGGGCTGTTCTCATGGATCCATGGTCTCACCTGACCTTATGGTCATACCTGCTTTAAGAAAATAGACTGCGCAAGCAATGGTGAGAAAACCAGTATGTAGCATTCCTCCACAGGCTCTGAATCGGGGTCTGCCCCAAGGCATTTGCTTTGAGTTCCTGCTGTAACTTCCTTCAGTCACAGACTGTGCTGTCAAAGTGTAAGATGAAATAAACCCAATGCTCCCCCAAGTTGTTTTGGGTTATGACATTTTATCACAGCCATAGAAACTCTAAACAGGTCTTAATGAGATCAGGCATAGCAAGCACATGAGGCATTTCTGCTGACACTTTGATCTGTAAGCTCCATTTCACTATTTGGTTTTGGTCTTTATGGTTTTGTTTTGTTTGTTTGTTTGTTTAAAATATAAATATGAGTGAGCTAATACTCACTACACTAACTCAAGTACACTTCAAGTACACTAACTCTCTGTATGGGATTATGCTTCCTCTACAGGTAAATATAATTCTTCCAGTGATAGTCTATAAGTAGTGACCATGAAACTGCCTAGACATGAACATTATGATATGTATGCAAATGAGATAATAACTTTTGAGTATCCTAATTCTCTGTATAGGATATCCTTTGCCTATAGGTCAATACAAAACTACCAGCAACAACACGTATGTAATGACCTGGGTCCATGATGAGACAGCCTAGAAATAACCCAAAGACTGTAATAATCTTAGCATCAGAAGTGCCTTTCCTTGTGACTCAGAAAAAAAATTTAAAAAAGGTAATAGCTGCTGAATTAATAATAGGAAGAGAGTTCCAGGAATTTTCCCAATGATTCCAGATAGCATTTCCATTATTTATACCATCAATGTTTCTTCTGAATAATAACTGCCTTGCATTCTATAGAATATACTTAGTGCCCCTATGGAAGTAATTATCCAAAAGACATCAATGTGTATTTATATAGTAGGTTGTACTTTCACAGATCCCTAAAAGGTATTTTAAGAATGGTAGAAAGCAAAATTTTGATGTGATAGGTGTTTTTCTAGCATCCAAATCAAAGAATATGTAGAGCTCTTTTTAATTTTAAGAAAGAATTAAACAGCTGGAAGTAAAAGTATTAAAGTGGGAAAAATTATTAAAGTCATACAAACATTGTAAGTTTTGATATTTTGTTTCCAAAATATTTTCTTAAGTTTTAGCATAATCTTCATAATGGAAATTATACATTTAAGGGATTTCAGCTTATGCCCATTTTAAATATTATTTATCCAAAGATCTAGGTCATTAAGTCTAAAGGTATGAAATACTAGTCACTTGATAAGGATTTCTTTATGATTTCATAAATCTAAAATAAAATAATACAAAAGAAGGTGAAATTGAATAAAAATTATTAGCATCTCTAAATTAAAGGCTTCCACTGTTTCTCTTATAATTTGAGACAGTTTTTGTTATTAAAAAGCAGGTAAATATTAAAAATTGATTATAAGAATAATTGTAAATAAGCTGGTTTCCAGACTTTCTGCAAAGGTAAATATTTCATATACAAACTGAGATATATTATTTGTCTGTCTCTTAGGATAAGTAGTTAATTTTGGACATAAATTTTCAAATATATTATCTTTTTCAAATATATTATCTATCATGAAGGGACTAAGTCTTGCTTTCTTAACAAAGCTGGACTTCTGCCTGGATGAAGACCAAAAAGGGAACGAGTACCCACAATTCCAAAGATGAACCGATGATTCTAAACTTGACCCAGATTCCTCTGATAGCCTGAAGTGAATACATAAACACGCACTCCTGAGATCACTTACCACCAATTTGTCTGACTTGAACTATCTGACAACCTATGTCACTAAACATATCTCTCTTCTCAGGCTTGAGTCGAAAATGTCCATCAACAGACTGCAAAGATGTGCAATGTAGTAAAAGATGAAGATGGGGTGAGATAGAGACATTAGTGCTAACACTGGAAGCACAAGTGGGAAAGATTGGGTTCATGCTTACAGTCAGGGAAGAGAAGAAGCAAGAGAAGCAGAGCTTCATTTTGCAAAATGGACCATTCATTACTGAATGGCAGGTTTCCCTCTGACTTACCATGCATCTCTTTCATGAGAATTATATTATCACTCTCCAGGGGTCTATCAAGTAACACTCTGGGAGAAACGAGCCTTTCCTCAAAACATTCTCAAAACCATTTGCCAGAATCTAAAAAATCTTGAAGAATAAATGCCTGACAGTCAGGGAGATTATTAGAAAGAACTTGAGTCACTTGGAACGAAAGCACCATTACAAAGAATAACCACCAATGAGATAATGCATCACAGGATCAGAGTTGAAGATTATTATAGTCCTCGGATCTTTCTTCTAGTTCCTGAGAGGATTGTAGTTTATTCAAGGGCTATAACTAATAATTCTTTTTACTAAATATAAGGTTGACCAATTATGTTTTTCCATTTTTTGGGGAATTCAATTCCATTGATTTTTACAGAATATCAATATACATTATTAGCCGTAATTCTATTACTCCAATGAAATATTATCTAGACTTACAATCCTTTAATATCCAATTTAAATGTTAGTTTAAACATGGTATGGAATCTAATTTTAACTTTTCTTTGTGTGTTTTGTAAATGAAGCATATTATAATAGGAAATATGCTAAATGACCCCCCTATGGTCACTACAAGGTCAGATTCTGGCTAGTTTTCTCCAGCTTTTAAACATTTACTGTCTATTTTCATTCATCATTCATTCCATATTCCATCAAATTAATGCTAGTCAAACATCAATAAAATCCATTTGTGAAAACAAGTTCTTCTGCACTGAAGTCAGTGCATAAAAGAAAAACCACTACTCATGTTTTATTAATGAAACTAAAAGAGGCCCTTTCTGAACCTTTTACCTCTATGGGAGTAGGTTAAATTCTTTTCCAAACAGTTGTGTATTGATCTAGGAGTATTATAAAAAACACTTTGATATTTTTCATATATATTTATCTTCTATGCTGGGCATGATGGAGGATTCCTGGAATCCCAGAACTTAAGATGTGGCTGTGGGATTTCAAGGATACCCTGAATTATGTGAGATCCTATTTAATAATTAAGCAAAAAAAGTCATTATGCAATGTTAATTTTGCTGCACATCATTTATGGCATGATTAGGGGTAGGGCATTTGGGTATAAATTGCACTAGAAAATTAAATGTATTTTGAAAATGCTTAGATGAAAAGTTCTTTAGTTTAACCCTTAATTTGATAAAGAAGCATTCCTACCTCATTATTATTAGTTGCATATTTATATTAATATAGAGTAATGATGGCCTAGATATTCTAACAAAGTCTTCATTAGCCTTGGTAGATTAGTATTTGAAACTAGATATAGGGCTGGAGAGATGGCTCAGAGGTTAAGAGCACTGACTGCTCTTCCGAAGGTCGTGAGTTCAAATCCCAGCAACCACATGGTGGCTCACAACCATCCATAATGAGATCTGATGCCCTCTTCTGGTGTGTCTGAAGACAGCTACAGTGTACTTACATATAATAAATAAATAAAATCTTAAGGGGCTGGAGAGATGGCTCAGCGGTTAAGAGCCCTGACTGCTCTTCCCAAGGTTCTGAGTTCAAATCCCAGCAACCACATGGTGGCTCACAACCATCTGTAACAAGATCTGACTCCCTCTTCTGGAGTGTCTGAAGACAGCTACAGTGTATTATACATATAATAAATAAATAAATCTTTAAAAAAAAAAAAAAGAAACTAGATATATGATCGTACCTTCAATAATTTTATAAGTGAAAGCAAAATGGTAATTTCTATTTGAGTATGTTTTTATGGCATGCAGGTTTCTTTGAAAGCTTCATACTTGGCGGGGCTTTTGGTGGGATGCTCAGTGAGAGTGTGAGGTTGAATAAATACAAGCCTGGGCTACAAACTGAGACAGATTAAAAAGAAACAAACAAATAGTTTGAAATGTAGAGAACATGGACAAAGTTGTGCCCAGCCCTAATGATACACTTACAATACAACTTATATACCTTAAGGAACATTGTGGAAGAAAGGTCATAAATATTATATGATCAGAGGACCAGAATATCTGCTGTGAGAGAGTATCTTATGTGATAGAGAAGCTTTTATCAGGAAATTTCTACAATATGTATAGGTTATTCAATCTCAAATGGTCAGTCCTAAACAAATATAGTGATGAACAACACTAACTTGAAATCAGCACATTGTAGTTTTATATGTGGTGTGTGTGTGTGTGTGTGTGTGTGTATTCCTTTTGTTGCATGTTTTTCCATATGTGTGAAGATCATTTGTCAACTTTAGGTGTCATTTACTCTTTGTTAAGAATGGTTCTCTCCTTAGCAATCTTGACACTCACCATTACATTATGCCGATCTGCCTATCTATGACTTACATCTTTAGAGTTAAGAGTATATTATGCCTGACTTGTTAAAAAATATTTCTTTCATCATGGGTTCTGGAACTGAGGATCGTTCTACTTTCTTTTTTAATTTTCTAAGTTTTTTAATTTACATTCCAATTGATTTCCCCTTTCCCATTTCCTCCCTCCCCAAAAGTCCCATAAACCCCCTTCCCTCCCTCTGTTCCCCATTCAAAGCCCTCTCGCTTCTCTGTCCTGGCATTCCCCTACATCCAGTCTTTCCAGGAAATCTTGGAAATCTCTTGATATGTAAATTGTGTCTTGGGTATTCCGAGATTCTGGGTTAATATGGATCTTTCTACTTAAATGGCAGGGGGTTTATCTGCCAAGCTTTGCCTAGCTTCCTATGGTATACACATTTTAATCTCATTAATACATTTGAAAACGAGTCATGTTAAGTGTGATTGTCTTCTGTCACAGAAGATGTTGCATTTCCCCATTGAATTACAAAATGAATAAAGCTAAACTATTTGATAAATATAGGCACCCAAGACATGTATAAAATCAACAGTCTGTATTTCCATACATCATGTTCAAAATTGTGATTTAGTTTAAATTTCAGCATTTAGTATTTCACTACAGTAACAAAGAATCAAGAAGACAACAGTGTTCAAATTCCCTTTTCTTTTTGTATACATGTTTATTGTATTACTTTATTTTTTGATATTATAATATAATTGCATCATTTATGCCTTTAGTTTCATCTCTCCAAACACTCCCGTGTATCAATTTCTTGCTTTTTTTTTTTTTGTTTTTGAATTCATGGCTTATTAATTGGTTTGCCATCCCTGTGGAGGACCATTTCTTCCACTGCCAGCATTCTCTAGCTCTTTATTTAGATTTGAGGCCTACTGACGTCTCTCAATCTATTTTACCATGTTTATTTGTGTCTTCCTTGTTCAATATATGCTTCAGCAGCCGTGTTGATGAGACTTTATAGGTGTAGACTCTGTTGTTTTAGGACGTGTGAAAACTCTCTATTTTTCTGGTTCTTCTAGACTTTCCATCTTCTTTCTTGAAATGATATCTGAGTCTTAGGTATCAGAGTTGTATGATAGATTCATCAGTTGGGATTGGGCTTCAGAACTCTGTATTTTGATAGGTAATGTTTTTCTGTAATGATCTACATCTGTAGCAAATAGAACATTTGGACATGAGGGATGAGAATATACTTAACTTTCTTTTTTTCTCAGAGTTAAATGTGGGCATTTCTTTTTTGAATGCATCTCATCCCTGTCTTGTTATTTGGAAAAATGAGATGAGTCTTTTATTTACATAAGTCAATCTTGTTTACCATACTGTTAATAAACTTCCATTCCTGAATAAATTTTAGAGGGATATATTCATGTACTTTCAAGAGGGTTATTTTATGGAATTAGTAGTCTTTTATTGGATGCATATGATGTAATAACCACTGCCCACATGGAGATGTGGCGTTCAGGGTTAGTTTATAAAAAAATCATACATTTTTAATGGCGGACAGGTAAATGAGTCAGGAAACAAATCACAGCAGTATCACCATGATGTTGCAGGAGTGTAATAGAAACACAGGTAATAGAAACAAGTAATTCAAAAGGAATCTAACATTGCAACTGTGCCAATGAAGGCCAGCACTGCTTCCTATTACTTTGCTCATTTTCTATTTTCCTTAAATGTTTTATTAGCAAATAAAACCATAAGAGGTAGGAAAATAAGTGTGTATGTGTTGGTATTAATAACTTTTACCTAAGTTTAATAAAGTATGTCTTAAGAATAAAGATTATGGCTGGGCAGTGGTGACACAAGCCTTTAATCTCAGCACTTGGGAGGCAGAGGCAGGCAGATTTCTGAGTTCAAGGCCAGCCAGGTCTACAGAGTGAGTTCCGGGACAGTCAGGGCTTTACAGAGAAACCCTATCTTGAAAAGACCAAAATAAAATAAAATAAAATAAAATAAAGCTTATGAATTTTAGTGCATAAGTAAAGACTCAAGTTAGGATTATTGATTTCCCAGTCAGTTAATCTGCATGTAAGTAACAAGTTCAAAACTTGCCCTTTTCATATACTCTACTGTCCATGTAAGTATAAGATGTCTCTTCTTTCTTGTCTGAAAATTTTATTGTCTGGAATTTTATTTAATTTACCAGAATACTTGAAATACAGAAGTCATCTAGTCAAATGCTCTCATTCTTTCCTGGAGAGTCAATGAACACTTTAACCTACATTAGGACTAAAGTTTTGTCAGAGAACAAGACAGACTCAAACAAGTCTTTTAGCTCTGTTGGAGTGCTGGGAGACTAAGAATCATTTAACAGCTTTTAAATCTTTAAATTTTTTAAACCACATGTAGATATTACTCTGTTGACCAGCTGATATAGGTGGACAGACCTCATTATAAGCTTGGTAAAATTCTAATATAGACCAGTTTCATGAAAAAAAGCATAATTAATAAAAATTAAGATTCTTCATCTTTCATGTCCATATTTTTAAATGTCATTATGATAATAATAAATAATTAAAGGCAGAGGTAGAAAGGCTATAACTACTGGTATTCAAGTGTCCTTTATTAGTAATAAAGTTGCTTAGGTATTAGAGGCGATAGATTGGAGTGTCTGTTCTGAGATTCTGCATTTCCTTTTCATCTAAAATTCTAATCAAATCATTAGATATCAAAATTAGAAAGTAATCTAAGCTTCTTGCCTCAATCATTAGATCACTTTTTTTTTTCACTGACAACTGCATAATCTGAACTTCATGCATTTTTTTTCCTCATGGAATATGCAGCGAGGTCTGCAAAGTCAATTGGAAAATGAATTTCCCTATCCCTGCTCACCACAGGGATTTGTTAAGCACATTATCGGAGAGACACCAATTTTATCATTGTGTTTCATCTTTTCTGCTTGTGTCGACTCCTTCCCACAGAGTAAATGAACACTTTATCTTCCAAATAAACATAAAGACAATCTCACAGCAAACTTTCTGTTCTTCTAGCTTTTAAAATCATTTTTGTTCCCACTTCTGTACTTTTACCTTTTGTTGTTTTCTGTAATGGTCTCTGTTTTAAAATGAGGTTTCTGTGATGAAAGATGAGAACTACACTTATAAATTAGTTATTCAAAGTCAAGTGATCAGCCCTGAGATCATATACGTTATATGAATGGAGCAGATTGTATTTATGTATTTAGGAATTGAAAATAGGCTATGAAATTGATACAGACCATGGAGATCAAGTGATTAGAAGGAAGAAAAAGAAGAGGATATATCATTTAGTTATATTATAATTTCAAAGTTTAAACTCCTATTATTAAACAACAACACAACCAAACTGCAATTTATGTTTAAAGGAAAAGCTAAAAGTTAGAGTACTGATATAATTACTTTTATCATCAAGTAACAAAAGATAAAAAAAAATTATAAGAATTGTTGAGCTATATCCAAAGACAGATATTATATCCCATTTGAATCCTGGTTCATTTATTTATTCATTTATTTTATTGTGTGTGTACATTCAAATGTGTATATAGATCTGTGTGTATTAGTTTGCATGTGCATAGCCCATGTTTGGGTCAGAAGACAAATTTTGATATTTGTTCTCAGTTATATTTTATCTTTAGATATATAATTGGTCTGGAATTAAACTGAATAAATCAGACAGAATTATTTTACAAACTATCATAGATTTTCTCTGCTACTTCACATACAAGTGTGCACCATACCCAGATTTTATGTGGGTTTTAGGGATTAACTCCCATCCATAGTAGGTGAGCTTTATTGATGGGTATATTTCCACAGCCTATATATATTTTGTTTTCGTTTGTAGCAAATTGATCTTTTGCTTGGAAGCAAAATGTTTCCAAGAAGGCTGCCATTATTAGAGACACTTCATCAGTATAAACCTCTGATAACTCCAAAAAACAGGGTGGGGTTATGAGAAATACACTATTTTTCATCAATGTATTTATTTTATTTTCTTGGATTTTTTTTGTTGGTTTGTTTCATCAAAGTAAACTTGTGTTTGAGATTCTTCTTCACTGAAGGAAGTAATTATTCATGAAAAAGCTGAAAATTAGTCTTGCTATTAACTAACCTGTACATCGTTTGGGCATATACCCTTAAGGATTACTGTAAAATACACCCATATTCTACTATAGAGATATTTGTTCTCTCATACTTGTTGCTGTTTTATTCATAATAGTCAGGAAATGGAAAGGCCCAGATATTCATCAATTGATGAATGGATAACATAAATAGTGGTATATTTTAAAGTTTTAATGACTAATACTAATGAGTTAAATTAAGTAATAAATGAATGGAACATAAAAGTATTTTGTTGTTGATTTCCAGTCTCAAATAAGTTTATTCTTTGAAATCCCTCACAATGTTTTCTAAGTTGTATATCAGGCATAGATTTTGCTTTGTGTCATGATGTGCTCACAATTTCTCCACTGTTATTTCAAATGAGAGGTGGAAACCCTGCAAACATACTGGTCAAACAAGACATTAATCCTAATTAATTTGATTGTTCCATTCATTAGCTGCCCAAAAGATCTAAAATAAATATTTCAATTTAAAAGAATCATATTCTCCATTGCACAATTATGAATGATATCTGTCCTTTAATTTCAGCATTATATCACCTCAAATAATGTCCTTTCTCCCAATTATTTAATTCAAATATAACAACTTATTCAGGTAATGACAAAACAAAACAAATAAATGGATGAATAAAACCAGAAGCACAAACTACTTATCAGAGATAACAGCAGAAGTTTACAAAGCTCAATGAACTGCTTTGTGAATATAAGGAAAGGAAAGGAGGCCAATAAGCTTCATTGAAATTTAAAATCAAATTAAAATGTTGAGGGAAATATTAAAAAAAAAAAAGAAAGAAAAGAAAAGAAAAAATCGTCACATTCCCGTGCTTGTGCCTTTCTCCAGGTGGCTTGGCCAGATCATTCACTGGCAGGGATGGCTGACCTGTTTTTATCTCATGGAGATTCTAACTCTGAACTCCACAATCTTTCTGCCCAGCTCGCTAGGTTCCCACTGGAGGATCTCTACCAAGTCAACCTGGTGCTTTAAATCCCCCATGGCCTTTGTGGTGCACATCTGGCAAACCCACTCTTTGTCACCCTTTCTTTCTTGAACCCAGTAGAGCAGCTGCATGAAGGAAAACACAACACAAACTTAGTACAGAAACAATGATAACTCATCTCTAGGTACAACAACTAAAACCAAATCTTGTAAGCCTTATTAAAATATGATCCCTCTCTTCCCTTTGGTGTCCAACAAGGCCATCCTCTGCGGCATATGCAGCTAGAGCCATGGGTCCCTCCATGTGTACTCTTTGGTTGGTGGTTTAGTCCCTGGGAGCTCTGGTTGGTTCATATTGTTGTTCCTCCTATGGGGCTGCAAGCTCCTTCAGCTCCTTGGGTCCTTTCTCTAGCTCCTCCATTGGAGACCTTGTGCTCAGTCCAATGACTGGATGAAAGCATCCACCTCTGTATATGTCAGGTACTGGCAGAGTCTCTCAGGAGACAGCTATATCAGGCTCCTGTCAGCAAGCGCTTGTTGACATCCACAATAGTGTCTGGTGACTGTATTTGGGATGGATCCCCAGGTGGGGCAGTCTCTGGATGGTCTTTCCTTCAGTCTCTGCTCGATGCCCAAGTATAGGGGAATGCCAGAACAGGGAAGTGCAAGTGGATGGGTTGATGAGCAAGGGGATGGAGGTATGGAGTGTTTTCGGTGGGGAAACCAGGAAAGGGGATAACATTTGAAATGTAAATAAAGAAAATATCTAATTAAAAAAAAATCTGATCCCTCCATGGGCTAATCCTTGCAGATCCTCCATGATACTAGAAAACTCTAGTAGCTACATCTTACTCCTCTTCTGTCCTGGTTCCAAAGTGACCTATCTCTCTCCTGGTTTCTCTCTTCCTCTCTCCACCCTGGAAGTCCTGCTTATTTACACAGTGATTGGCTCCTTTATTCATTAAGGGATTGGTTCACAAGAACAGATCAGGCCGATCCACAACAGAATTAGCTACAACCAGTATACATTTGAATAGTATTATCATTAACTTATAAAACAACAAATATCCCAAGTCATAATTATTACAATACATGCATACATACACTATTCAACCATGACCATGTCCAATGTATATCAGAAAATGACATAGCAATTTGCAACAATAGACTATCCCATCCCACTACTGATTAAAGAGTCTAAAATTTATGGTAAGTGCCATAAAATTAATAATTATCCAGAATGATACTTTATATTAAAGATGGCTAATTTCTTTAAGAAACAAGACAAGATAGAGCAAAATTAGATATAGAACACTATCTATGAATTATATTTCGTAGTGCTTTATGAGTCTCATTAAGCTTTCTTGCTAGACAAATATGATATAATCATTTGCATCTTGGGATTAATTTACAGTTTTTGAACTTCATTTTAGTGATCAAGAAATCTGGAAAATATATTAAGGCTCCAAGTGTTTTTCACATATGACTAGCTTAATAACAAAGGATCTCAGATCCTTATAGGATAAATTTTTCTTTTAGATAAAGCAACATTTTTTTCTTCATAGAAGATTATTATCTGATCTTTGGCAACTCCAATGCTTTTCAAGCCATGCTGAATGTATGAGAGACTGCCACATAATGGCTGAGCTAGAATTCAAGTCGTCAGCTAACATGTGGTAGACATCAGAAAAGCTATTCCAGTGATCTCACCGTGGCAAATATGGTTCTCTTACCACTTCCAGAATCAACAGATCATTCTGTCCTACACTGAACTCCCTTGTATTAACACATGTATGCACGGGGATTTGAAGAAACATTGTAATGAAATACAGCAATGGCCCAAAGAAAGTGAGAAATTTTTCTATGTGATAATAGAACCCATTCCATGACTCAACCAGTTGAATAATAATCACTGGCTCATCACTAAAGGAAAAAAATCGCAGGGAGGAACAAAATGAATAATTGGTGGTAGATTCAGTTTTTATTTAATAGCATTCATAAACCTTGGTATGATATATTAACTTTAAAAAAACTAATAAAAACATAGAAATTAATGATCCTATCTTAAAAATGTCCCTGATAAAAATAACCTGGATTAAAAACTCATGTTACAAGCTTGAGCAGAGCAGTAAAAAAGAAAACATTGACTACTGATGTAGCAACTGCAATGATCTTTTATTTCCTGAAGGTTTTTGGCTGTCTCCTTCTACTGACAACTTGCCTTATGAATAATACTAATGTGAAAAGAAAGGCAGTTGTTTATTGAAACTCTCAACCAAAGAAAGCAGGAAATACCATGAGTATAGTCAGGTTTTGGAAACTCTTCAAGAACCCTGAATAGTCAAGACAGTATTGGCTTCATGAAAGTTCTGTATGATTTCAGTTGTTGCCTTTGATTTAGAAAGTCAGTTCCTAGTGTTACCAAAATTAAGAAAAAGATGCACACCATCCTTTCTCCTACTTTTCTTTTCAAAACCTCCAAGTTTTATGTCACTGATTTTTGGGGAAGGAACTAGAGATTATAACTACAGAGGATTTGCCTGAATTGTGGAAAACATAACTGTACTAAGAAATAGTACATTCGAATCATTATACTGCATACCACATATGATCCTCACATAAAGTGTTTCTCATAGTAAGTTTCTTTAATTTATGCAATGCTTTCTTGATAACAATCTATGTTTTATCTACAATGGAACTGGTGTGAGAATCAAAACATTCGTTATAGTATATGCATGTCTAAAGTGCTTGTTTAATCTCAGATAATTTAGATTTTTTTATTATTATTTATTTTATTTTATTTTTTTAATTTACATTCCAAATCACTTCCCCTTTCCCGTTTCCTCCCTCCCCGAAAGTCCCATAAGCCCCCTTCCCTCCCTCTTTTCTCCATTCAACCCCCTCTCGTTACTCTGTCCTGGCGTTCCCCTACATCCAGTCTTTCCAGGACCAGGGGTCTCTCCTTCCATCTTTTTAGAAGTCTATTGATATGCGGATTGTGTCTAGGGTATTTCGAGATTCTGGGTCAATATCCCCTTATCAGTGACTGCATACCATGTGTGTTCTTTTGTGATTGGGTTACCTAACTAAGGATGCTATTTTCAAGATCTGACCATTTGCCTAGGAATTTCGTGAATTCATTGTTTTTAATTGCAGAGTAGTATTCCATTGTGTAGATATACCACATCTTCTGAATCCATTCCTCCGTTGAGGGACATCTGGGTTCTTTCTAGCTTCTGGCTATTATAAATAAGGCTGCTATGAACATAGTGGAGCATGTGTCCTTATTGCATGCAGGTAAAATCTCTGGGTATATGCCCAGGAGTGGTATAGCCGGATCCTCCGGGAGTGTCATGCCCAGTTTTCTGAGGAACCGCCAGACTGCTTTCCAGAGTGGTTGTACCAGCCTGCAATTCCACCAGCAGTGGAGGAGTGTTCCTCTTTCTCCACATCCTCGCCAACAACTGCTGTCTGCTATGTTTTTGATCTTAGCCATCCTGACTGGTGTGAGATGGAATCTCAGGGTTGTTTTGATTTGCATTTTCCTAATGACTAAGGATGATGAACATCTCTTTAGGTGCTTCTCAGCCATTAGATATTCTTCAGGTGAGAACTCTTTGTGTAGCTCTGTACCCCATTTTTTAATAGGGTTACTTGCCTCTCTGGAGTTTAACTTCTTGAGTTCTTTGTATATATTGGATATTAGCCCTCTGTCGGATGTAAGGTTGGTAAAGATCATTTCCCAGTTAGTTGGTTGCCGCTTTGTCTTTTTGACAGTGTCTTTTGCCTTGCAAAAACTTTGTAATTTAATGAGGTCCCATTTGTCTATTCTTGATCTTAGAGCATAAGCTATTGGAGTTCTGTTCAGGAAATTCTCCCCTGTGCCCATATGTTCAAGGTTCTTCCCTTGTTTCCCTTCTATTAGTTTCAGTGTGTCTGGTTTTATGTGGAGATCTTTGATCCACTTAGAATTGAGCTTAGTGCAAGGAGATAAGGATGGGTCAATTTGCATTCTTCTGCATGTTGACCTTCAGCTGAGCCAGCACCATTTGTTGAAAAGGCTATCTTTTTTCCACTGGATGGTTTTAGCTCCTTTGTCAAAGATCAAGTGACCATAGGAGTGTGGATTCATTTCTGGGTCTTCAATTCTGTTCCATTGATCTACATGTCTGTTACTGTACCAATACCATGCAGTTTTTAACACTATTGCTCTGTAGTACAGCTTGAGGTCCGGGATACTGATTCCCCCAGAGGTTCTTTTACTCTTGAGAATAGTTTTAGCTATTCTGGGTTTTCTGTTATTCCAGATGAATTTTTGAATTGCTCTTTCTAACTCTATGAAGAATTGAGTTGGGATTTTGATGGGGATTGCATTGAATCTGTGTATTACTTTTGGTAAGATGCTCATTTTTACTATATTAATCCTGCCAATCCATGAGCATGGCAGATTTTTCCATCTTCTGAGGTCTTCTTCAATTTCTTTCTTCAGAGACTTGAAGTTCTTGTCATACAGATCTTTCACTTGTTTTAAACAGAGGATAGTCTGTAAATGATTTCCATATTTGCAAAAAATGCAAATTACAGTAAAAATGAAATTAGATGTGGGTAAAACCCACTGTAAAGTCCGTAGGAAAGCAATTTATTTCTAGTTAACTATTCTCAGGCCATGAGGTGTGTTGTGTATCCTTATAGTTTGAGATTGTGGAATTGTGATATAGCTAAGTGAAGACTGGGAGAATAGGACAAGGAATTAACATAAAGCAAGCACAAAGCCTAGTATGGAAGCAAGCAATGATGACATAAAACTCTCATGGTTACCTTCTATGGACAAGTAATCAGGCAAGACATTCTGTCTAACAGTCAAGTAAACTGTTGACTTTGCCCATTTGACCACTATGGTATGATAGTGGTATTCTTCCTATCCACTAATAGTCATTTGGCTTTCTAAAGCAAGTAATCCATACTTTGATCTCTGAAAATATAACATGGTCAGTCAGCATGACTAGCACAAGCAAGCACCTGACATAGGTATTAACATTCCATTGGTGAATTAACCCACAAATATAATTTTCCTCTATGATATTACAATGCTTATGAACTGTAAAGAAGTAATTGAATACATCATATTGTTCACTTATGTCTAATTGCTGAAATCAGTAAAATGAACCAGACAGCAGGAGACAAATAGTTTTGCAAATCAGGCAAGAGTTGCTAAAGGCAAAGCTGGTTATTTCTATTTAGTCTTGTTAGACACTAGACCTGATTCTCAAAGATGTCTGTGACTTAATGCACCTGCCAACCTGCTTCACAGAAATTTTCTAAGGCCTTGAGATGTCTTAGAACTAGGATTCTCAAAGGAAATTAAAGTAATTTCATCTAAAAACTCTATTAATTCTAAACTCCCTTCTGATTAGAAGAAAGAAAATTAAATACTTTCAGATTATTAGTGTTTTAAAATGATTCAGTTCAGATCCAACATAGAAACCAATTGCTTGTTCAATATACTTTATGGCCAATCATCTCAGGATAATTTAGAACTTAGTTAAAAAAAAATTATGAGTGCTTTCTGATGACACAGGGATCTTGCTGTGCCCTCTGCTTAGCTCCATACTTCTTGTGATCCGTGAAAAGAATTGGGACAAGACAGGGAGTATGGTAAAGGGGACTGAGCTTATTGCAGAGTGGAGGACAATAGCATACTCAAGGAATGAAAGTGTATAATGCATAAGGGACTGTTAACATGATTTACATGTTAGAGAGGTTTTAGACCAATACTGAATTCTTTACAACAACTTTCATGGGCGCCATTTCTCTATGCAGTGATTGGCATGCACATTCAGAGACAGCAACTTTACGTACTTTGTCTGTATTAGAATGTCTCCTGCTGCAGAGTAATCTTAAGGTCTGGGTCTCTGGCAGCAAGATTTAGACAGCTCTCTCAAAATGACTGCATTGGTTACTTTTCCCTTTGGTTAGTTCAAATATGTGACAAAACTCAAACAAACGGACAAAACAAAACAAAACACTTTCAGGGAAGGACAGTTCATTTTCCTCACAGCTTAAGAATGTATAATCTATTATGGCTGAGAGAGAACTGTGGCAGATGTGGTAGGCAATTGGTAAATTTATATTAAACAGCAGAACGTTGAGAGTAAACCAGGTCAGGCTAGAAAACAATCAAGGCCCATCTCCAGTTATCCCCTTACTCCAAAGAGGCTCTAATTTCTAATCCACAGCTTTCCAAACACCACCAACAGCTAAGTGCCAAATTTTCAAACATGTATGCCTCTATAGGACAATTCATATTCAAACTGCAGCAATGGTCTTTCTGTACTAATGCTTCATCTGGATGATCCCTAGGCATAGAGTACCGTAGGAATAAAGAAATGATTTAGCTTTACTCTATATTTCAGTATCTTGAGGATTTTTTTTTGAGCAAATAGAGGACAGGAGCCTGATCCTGAGTCATGGACCTATCAGCTCAGCTACTTCTGAGCCTGAGGGAGGAGGATCACAAGTTCAGTAACCTAGTAGTCTGCAGAGTGAATTCATAGTCAACCTTAACAACTTAATGAGACCCTGGCTCAGATTAAAAAGTGAATGTGGGCCTGGAGAGAAAGTTCAGTTGCAGAACATTTGGGGTACATGCAAGAAGCCCTGTGATAAACTCCCACAAAAGAAATAATAACACCAAAGAAAACATAAAAAGAGATAATAACACAAAATGAATAATACAACTGATTAATATTTGTAAATTATAGAGGTGAATAAAATTCTATTAATCAATGAGAAATTATTCCCTACTTGCATACTTGGAAATCAAATCCAGACCATATATGGAAACCTTACTATCCTAAATAACTAAATATTATAAAGTTCATTGAATATCATTGCTAGAAATATCATATACTTGGCCTGGGATATTTTGTTTTTGGTAATCCAGTATAAAATATATTTTTGTTTTTATAATTACATCATTGCCTCTTCCCTTTTCTCCCTTCAACCCTTCCCATGCATTCTTACCCTTTACTTTGTTTTGAATTAATTACCTCTTTTTCTTAAATTTTTTTAACACATGTGTATATATTAATTATATTATATACAATGTCCATATAATTTGTATGATTTCAGATCTGAACATTTAGTATTAGACAGCCAGTTAATAACTCTTCCCTGGGATTTTTCTTGATCCTTTGCCACAGAACTTTGAGGAATAACACTTATGTTCCATGTTTATATCTTATGTTTTAAGAAAAAGGACAAAAGAACCTCCACTTACCCAGATAAAATAGGATAGATGGAACATGATAGTTGAAAATCTGGAAATGATATGAGATTGATTCTAAATTCATATTGTTATTATAGAAAGTCAAGATTATTTACAAAAGAATTTGCTCAAAAGAACTGAAGACTAACTGTATTGTGTTTAGTATGTAGAAGTCAGGCTTTTATATATGAATACCAATAAATTTGAATGCCTTCCTTTGGAAGAAAAGTTGATGCATTTTAGGCTTTAAACAGCTATTTCATTTCTATGCTGCTTCTCAGTGTACTAAAATTGATTTTTTAATTATTTGAAATTCACAATGAGAAGTGTTTTAATTAACTTACTTTATCCTCTGAAGTTATAACATATTTCCACAAATTCTTCATTCTTTGTGTGGCACATAAATACCAGGTCTTTCTAGATCTATGACTTAGACACTGTGAAACTTGGACATCTCTCTGTTGGTTTCCTTAGATAGTAAACGATAGGGGGCATATCTTGAAATGAAATGTTTTCAAGTCTGTCTTTGCCTAGGAGAAAAAATCAGTCTGACAAGCCACCCAGTAAAAACATCCTGAGATATATGAGATTCTTTTGTTTTTAGCAAAATGACAGGACAGTAAGATTAGGCCTCGATAGGGAAAATTGAAGTGCTACATGTGTTAATATTTCTATTTATTTTTGTATCAGCCAGTTCTAAGTAAATAGCCATGGGGCTTTAAATTTACTTTATTGCAGAAAGTGCAACCTCTTAAGGATGATGTGTTTGGTGGTTTAAAAAAATACATATTTCACATTTTCCTTTGAATTACTTGAACTGCCTTGAATTGCCAATAAATTGAAGAAATCTTATAAATAGGTGGACAACTGTCCAGAGCCACTCAGGTATATCATCCAAGTATTTTCTAGGTGCATTTTATTTACTCTCATGTCACACACTAGGAGGATTCATGCATCTGACCTGAGGCAAGCAAACACAGAGTCCACATTGCTATAAACTCCAAATGAGTAAATGGGAAGTAAGAGTAGAATTTATGGTGGATATCTCCATTCCGCACTTCATTAGTTTTGGTTTATCAAGGCAGGCTTCAAACGACTGTTCTACACTTACTTCTTCCCAGTTTTATTTCCTCTTGTAGCTTTAGGCAGATTAATCTTTCTAAAACTCCATGTTTCTCACGGCACCTCATAGTCTAGAGTTCACATAGCAAAACTTTGCTTATTAACTAAAAAATATACTTCCCTTTCACCCCCTGAACTTTTAATCACGTCATCTATTCATTAATCTTGTGGGTCCTTATGAACTCAAATGTGGTTCATTAGAAGACATACCACAATAATTTGGGCTCTTTTTCTTAAGTGCAACTGGTGCTATTACTCCTTCATTCTGAGTCAGTGACATGACTTGTTTTGATCAATACATGCAGCATCTTGCAAATTCAATAACGTGAATTTTGGAAAATAGGGCTTGAAACAGCTCATACATCATTTCTTTATTCTCTTGGTATATGGCATGAAGGATGTCCCATAAGGAAGACAGCCTAACTTAATTGAAGATGCCAGGCTACATACCGGAGAAATGAGTTATCCTAGTTGACAACTGGGCCCATTTACCAGGCACGAATAAACTCACCTTCCACCTCCTATGTCAGCTACTTCCACAATCAAGTGCAGCCACTATTGCAAACCCCTATTAAACCAGCAGAAGAATTACCTCTGCCTTTGATGATGATGATTATGACGATGATATAATATTTTTAACTTCCTGATCACTAGCCAGTAAGAATTGGTATCTTGTTATACAATAAGGTAATTGACAGAGTAATCACATGCAAGATGCATTTGCAGGTGTCGGATATCAAGTAGTGAAATATAATAAAGTAGTATGAATAAACATTGGATAGTAGTGCACTTTCTATAGATAAGTCAAACAGGGTGATAGAAAAGATGGAATGAAGGAAACCAAAGCACAGTCTGAATTAATTGCTTAAATTCATTAAAAGTTAAATCAATAGAAAGAGCTTGATTTCAATATAATAGTGGTTAAATGTCATTGTTACTACTGCTTATATTTTAATATGAGTGCTTGTAAGTAAAGCAAACCCTATTTAGCTTAGATAGCCACTCGCTTAGCTTTACTAATTTTTGGTACTGACTCTTCACATGTATGTCTGAAGCTGTCTTGTAGCTGTAAATTTTCATTTGTGAAATTTTCCCCAAATAAATCACCATGTTTTTTTTTCCCTATGGACAATAGCTCTGTCAATCGTTCAAAACTAGAAGTGCAGAACAGTCTCTCTCTGATTCTATTGAAGGGCCAGAGAGGTGACTCAGTCAAGTGCACTTGCTGCTGCTGCTGCTACTTTTGTTGCTGCTGCTCCTTCCGTTGCTCTTGCAGAAGACCCAGGTTGAATCTCTACTGTGTCTGGATGGCTACATACTAGCACCTTGAAAAGATAAGGAAGAAAATACAGACACACTGACACATTTACAGAAAAAACTGACAGCAAGTAGGCTGTGGTCATTCTAAGGGAGTGGCATCAACTATGTTGCAAGGACTTGGAAACGCGAGTACTTTTATTAAGTACAGAGGAAGGAGTTAGCTGGTCTTGGTAGGTCTCTGTAGGCTAGTATTCTCACATTGTAAACATCTAGGGAGGACTCAGTTTTTGCTTTCTGTACAAAATGTAAACATTTACATTCAGGGTATACTAAACCTTTTCTATCTCTCCGATCCTCACCCCGAGAGGAAGGCTTTGCCACTTTTCCATGGGTCTGAAGCATTGGTGTTAACATGGCCCTTCCTGTGTCAACAGGATAATTCATTCTGGACATTATTTGATCTTTCTACATACACATAGGGCTACCTAAACTTATCACATGTCCCAGCAACTGGGAGTCATCTTGTAACCATCTGTAACTCCAGTTCAAGAGGATCTGGTGCCCTCTCTTGACCTTCACCCACACTGCACACATATGGTGCACAAATATACATGCAGGCAAAACACTCAGACACATAAAATAAATTAAATAATGCTTTCATCTCACAATATAAAGTATAGTACTGATTCCCAGTGAACATTACATTAGCGAAATTAGGTATTTATCATAGTACTATTAAAATAAGTGAAAGAAATCACCAGAAATAAGATAACCTCACCACAGTGACCCATTATCACCATTATCATCATCACCATCATGAATATAAATATCACTGACCCTATCTCTATTATTACCACCACTGCTGTCACCATTATCAACGTCATCAGATTTGGTTAACTGTTGCTCAAATATTGATTTGTGGCCTTCTGGATGCCAGTTATTGTGCTGGGTGCTGGGAGACAGAAACTACTTTTCTTACAACCTAGGATTTGTATCGTCTACCTGTAGTGACTGTTCATAGTCAACACTACCCTTCAATTGCAATACTGGGAGCCCTAACATAGGACCAATGATATGGAGGATTTCATGGTCACCCTCTTAAATCTTGCCTTTTAGGAGTCCACAGGCTCAAGGAAACATTCCTCTCGTGTTCTACTTATAAAATATTGTATCTACAATTATACATAAAAAGGAGTCCATTTTTTTCTTTAATTTCCAAACTATTATAGACCAAGATTTTGATATAGCACACTAAAAATTAGTTAATAGTGATTTT
This sequence comes from Tokudaia tokunoshimensis, assembly GCA_036184795.1. NCBI lineage: Eukaryota > Metazoa > Chordata > Mammalia > Rodentia > Muridae > Tokudaia > Tokudaia tokunoshimensis. Next base: position 108,686,201 of record BTHU01000012.1, read on the forward strand.
AACACTGAAAGGATGTTAAAATTGTTAATAAAAAACAATAAAATATGAGCTCTAGTTTTTATTAAATTCAAAAGAAATGAGTTACTTTGCCTAATATTTCTAAAATGTCAAAAATCTTGCATTGATTATTGTTCTTGCCACCCAAAAATAAAATATGTCTCACAAACTAACAATAGCCTATGGATTATATTTGAATAACACTAAGGTAAATGCTTGTTATTAACTTTCAGCAACCCAGAATTCCACAATAAATAAATAAATGAGAAGGTATGTTCCTTATTTTATCTCTTTCTTTCTTTCTTTCTTTCTTTCTTTCTTTCTTTCTTTCTTTCTTTCTTTCTTTCTTTCTTTCTTTCTTTCTTTTCTTAGTCCTAGAGTACTATGGTCTATGGACCTTACAGTCTCATATATGCAAGATGTTTCTCTTTCTGAGATATACTTTCATTCTCTTATAACAAGCTAGGGTGACAAAACCTGGTCTTAGTTATTTAGTAATAATTGTCTCTACAATGCCTACATTGCATAATTTTACTGATGGGAATAATAATAGAATCTAGTTTCAAAGTTTCTTTTAAGGAGTAAGTGAATTAATTCCTTGAAAATTTTCTGTCACCTGTAAGAAGTCAATGAAAGTTTGCTAGTATTATTATTATCAGCAATATGCTTTCAGAACCAGCACATATTCTTTCTAGGCACTGAAATATTTTACAAAGTCAGTATTACATCACCTGCTTTGTGTGTTAAAGAAATGAGGCATACTCCAACAGAAACTACAGGCACCAACTGTACCTGCTACAGAATAAGATAATTAGATGAATGGATGCAGTAGAATACATTTTTCTTTTTTGCCATTTTCTACTTTATATGAAAAAGGTAGATTTAGAAAAATTGGCAGCAATGCTGCTGAGAACACAGCTGGGTAGAAATATATTATGAACAAAGCTATAAAAAAGTCAGTTTTTCTATTTGTTTGAATCTTTCAGATACATGGTTACTGATGCCTACCTAACAAGGAAGACTAAAAAATGTATATAGAGGGAGCTTGTGGAATCTACAGGCAGGATGCCATTAGTTTGAGTGTCTTTTTCCCCAGCCTCAGGTAAAAACAACTGTCTGATTGAAATCTGTTCACTGGAGTGAATAAAGCAGGGGGAAGTGGAGAAGCTGAGCTGATATTCAAGCTTATTTCCAGGTGGGAGAGGTCAATAAGGGTAGACACAAAGCACTCTCCAAGCCAGAACTAAACTACTACCTCTTGCTCAATATGCTTTCTTTACAGCTGTCTGTATATATTTATCAACCAAATAAAAGGCCAATGTGTAGACGTAATGATCCAGCAAGACCTCTGTTTTCCTCACAATGCCAGCCCTTCTTAACAGTCCTTTAAGTTTTTACATCTGGAATATGTAGTTCTTTGGGTTTTGCCACAATAAAGCATCCCATTTTTGACTTGCTGAGGCAAGGGTCAGGAAGCTATTTTTGTAAATGTGGGACTTGGCAGGCTAATAGTCACTGCTGACAGTGCTCGTCTCTGCCACCATGTTGCAAGAACAGCAGTGAATTACCCCCAGACTAGTGGGTAGGAAAATTTTATTGACAAAAACAGAGACTTGGGTAGATTTAATCCATGGACCAGTTAGCCAGTTTGTGTTAGAAGGTAAAGAGAGTAAGAATTTAAGTATTTGGAATTGCTACTGACATGGATTTAGGATTTTGAGGATAGTATAGAAAATAATTTTGAGACCAGGTAAACAGGGGAAACTTGTAATGTATTATGCTCACTGTAGCATGGAATATCTACCGGCACACATAATTGAGAAAGATTATCACACTCTGTTTCCTCCACTGATATCTTCCTAAGGGAAAAGAAAAGCATTGATTTAATGATTTACAGTTATGAAAGGGAAAACTAGTATACAGGTGTATGCATATACTTTTCTCTGCCATTATATACAGGAATGATTTCCTACAGGCTTCCTATAGTCATTGCTTCTATGGAGACAGGAGAATTGACATGACTTTTTCAGTTTGTATTGTGTCCTTCTTGGACCTCAAATACACATAAATACTTCCCATATCCTTAAAATAACCTTTATCAAGCACAGAAGTATTTTGATCCCCAATTAGCTTACTCTTTTGCCTTATTTCTAACTCAGTTCAGAAATTTAGAACTGAGTTGAGAAAGACAGCAGTCTACAATGAACTGACCATAAGCTTTTCTTGACAAAATTAACAATTAGAAAATGATAAGGATGAAAAATCTTACATAGATAATAATGAGGCACATTGTATCAACTTGTAGGAACAGGGAGAGCATAATGGGGATTGGAAGCCAAGTTCCCTAGAAAGAAATATCTGAAGAGAGCTGCAAATAAATAAGAAGGCTAATGAGTAAGAATGAAGATAAATGTCTCTCTGAATATAGGTAACTGCTGGTACAGACACTTTGATAGCAATTAGAAGTGTGCCTTATCCCAGGGCCAATCTCACTGGAAATGTAGACAGAGAAAAGAGATGAGAAATGATTCAGAAGAGACATAAATAGCTGGCAATTAAGGGGATTAAATTGTTCACCAGCTATGTCAAAAGCAATGAGGAACTATACATTTTAGTATATATTAATTGTGTAAATTAATGGATTTAATTTTCATGTTTTCACACACACAGGTGCAATGTGCTTTCATCATATTCATTTATTCCACTTCCTCCTTTGCCACAAGATGGCATCTCCCTTTCCCCATCAACATTCAAGTAGCAATTGCCAACCTCATATCTTTTTGGCATCAACTTCCACAGTCCCACAACTTAGGTGTCACACAGTTCCTGGCCATTCTCTATCACATTTACTCTGCGTAGGTCTTCATGTCCGCACTGTCATTATCTTCATCTGATGGATCAGATGCTCCCTTTACATGCTTGGTACATCGGTCCTCTAAATGAGCAATCTTGATGTGTTCTGAGATGTTCATCTTGCGTTTGTTACAGTGCCATTGATGCAGACGTTGATCTACGTGTTTCCACAGAAAACATTTCTGACACAAATTTATCTGTGTTGTGTTGAGTAGCTGAAAATGCTGTCAAAAGTGTGTGGAGATCTGATCAAGGATTAAAACAGGAGATGGTTTCCCAGGTCTGCTCTCTGACTGTGTTACACTGTTAGCTGATTACTGATTCATTTCACTAGGGAAAGGATATGTTTTGGGGCAAAGAACCTAGAGGAATGAGATCTTTCATTTTACAGAAGTGGGAGTTTCAGCAGCTTTGAGTGAAGCATTAAAAGGTAGGCATCAAGCCCTGCTTTATTGGAGTAAATCAAACCCCATGTCTTTTTTATTTGACAATTTCTTTATTTACATTTCAAATGTTATCCCCTTTTCTGGTTTCCCCTCCAAAATCCCTCTATCGCATCCCCCCCCCGCTCACCAACCCACCCACTCTTGCATCCCTGTCCTGGCATAGAGTCTTCACAGTACCAAGAGCCTCTCCTCATTGATGTCCTACAAGGCCTTCCTCTGCTACATATGCAACTTTAGCCATGGGTACCTCCATGTGTACTCTTTGGTTGGTGGTTTAGTCCCTGGGAGTTCTGGGGGTACTGGTTGATTCATATTGTTGTTCCTCCTATGGGGCTGCAAACCTCATCAGTTCCCTGGGTCCTCTCTCTAGCTACTCCATTGGGGACCCTGTGCTCAGTCCAGTGGTTGACTGAGAGCATCCACCTCTGTACTTGTCAGGCACTGCCAGAGTCTCTCAGGAGACAGCTATATCAGACTCCTGTCAGCTAGCACTTGTTGGCAACCAAAATAGTGTCTGGGTTTGGTAACTCTATATGGGATGGATCCCCAGGTGAGGCAGTCTCTAGATGGACTTTCCTTCACATTTTGTTCCTCTGTCTCCTCCTGTGGGTATTTTAATCCCCATTCTAAGAAAGAACGAAGTATCCATACTTTGTTCTTCCTTTTTCTTGAACTTCATATGATCTATGAATTGTATCTTGGGTATTCAAAGCTTCTGGGCTAATATCCACTTATCAGAGAGTGCATACCATGTGTGTTCTTTTGCAATTGGGTTACCTCACTCAGGATGATATATTCTCGTTTCATCCATTTGCCTGAGAATTTCATGAAGTCATTGTTTTTAGTAGCTGTGTAGTACTCTATTGTGTAAATATACCACATTTTCTGTATTCATTCCTTTGTTGAAGGACATCTGGGTTCTTTCCAGCATCTGGCTATTATAAATAAGGCTGCTATGCATATAGTGAAGCATATGTCCATATTACATGTTGGAGAGCACCTAGGCATGGGGGAAAATTTCCTGAACAGATCAACAATAGCTTATGCTCTAAGATCAAGAACTGACAAATGGGACCTCATAAAATTGGAAAGCTTCTGTAAGGCAAAGGACACTGCCAATAGGACAAAATGACCAACAGATTGGGAAAAGATCTTTACCAATCCTACATCTGATATCCAGTATATACAAAGAATTCAAGAAGTTAGACTCCAGAGAACCAAATAACCCTATTAAAAATGGAGTACAGTGCTAAACAAAGAGTTTTCAACTGAGGAATACAGAATGGCTGAGAAGCACCTAAAGAAATGTTCAACATCCTTAATCATCAGGGAAATGCAAATCAGAACAACCCTGAGATTCCCCCCTCATACCAGTCAGAATTGCTAAGATCAAAAACTCAGGTGACAGCAGATGATGGAGAGGATACAGAGAGAGAGGAACACTCCTCCATTGCTGATGGGATTGCATGCTGGTACAACCACTCTTGAAATCAATTTAGCGGTTTCTTAGAAATGTATACATAGTACTACCTGAGGACCCAGCTATACCTCTCCTGGGCATATCCCTGCATGTCTTTCAAGAGTTTTAAATTCAAGTTTCAGGATTAGTATAACGTCTTTGCATTATTACTTTCACAATTCTTTTTCTCTCCACAGACTTCATCTGAAGGAGTTTCCACAAACATGGATGACCCAGTTTGACACAGATCTCAAATGAGTTTCTGGTTTCTCATTTTACAGTTTAAAATCTCATGAGAGCATTTTGTGTTTTGCTTTCTTTAATATAAAACTTACATTGTTGATAAATGAGAAGACAATGAATCTTACCTTAAATTTCCTTTGAAAACATTAGAATCCACAATCGTCTTGTCATAGAAATTTTTGTAAGTCAGATGTTATACATTTATTAGATGGGACCATTCAGGACCAGGGTTTTTCCAAGCAATTTTGCCACTTTTGTGTGGTATCAGAATTAAAGTTCTCATTTTTTTTTTTTGGCCAGAAGCATTTCAGACAGGGATTATGGGTGAGTAGGGCAGTAGCAGTCTGAAGATCAACAAGATATATGTCCTTCAGGCCTGCTGCTATTTCTCATCTGCACCTGATGCTATTACTTTATTCTTAAAGTAACTTATATATAGGGAAAAATTAAAAATACTTGAGGGACCATTCTGTGAATAAGCAATAATAGTCATTAGATATTGCAGAAAATTATGACTTTGTTTAAATCCATTTGAGAACAACAGTGTTAAATACTAACAGAGGATGAATTACTCTATACACTATTATCTATAATAATATGCAGAATGCATCTCAACAAAATTATCTAATACTTACATGAGAAAAAAATGGGTGTGACAACAGAATCTCTTTTTGTTTTCCTTGAGATAATGTGACACACTTCACACATATTAGAATAAATCACTCTGCAAAGAGTTTTATATTAAAATAACCTTCAGCCCTTAAACAAAAACCTTCTTTTTGCAGTAGACAGAAATTAATACAGAGATTCACCACCAATCATTGCAAGGAGAATAAGAGACTAGGGGTTTATACCTCTAAATGCAATATCTACATTATAATCCCTTCGCACAATGCTTATGGGTCTTTGCAGATGATGGACAGAAAGACTATAAAAGCCACATGTGGGTATATGGCCTAATATGATTCTCCAGACATGACAGATCTATTACATAGGTGACCTCACAATTTCTGGAACTAGAAAACAAAAACAACAACAACAAAAAAAAAAACTTAGACCAAAATCTCTGCAAATATGGTTAGGCTTTATGAAGTCCCACTTTTATCTGAGATGTTACTGGCAAACTGGAAAGGAAGATGGCAACTTGGAGAAGGAGAGTTAGTTTTCTTCAAGGATGTGCATCTAGAAATGCTAGGGGTCCCCATATCATGTACTTATAGGCAGCACTAAAATAACATAGTGTATGTGTGTATGTGTGTACATGTGGTTTGTGTGTATTTGTGTGTGTGTGTGTGTGTGTGTGTGTGTGTGTGTGTGTGAGAGAGAGAGAGAGAGAGAGAGTGGACTCACATGAATCAAGGTTATAGTACAGGGAATAGAGTAATTGATGGAATGAGTGGTGTATTTTATTGAAATATTTTGTATTCACATATTATTATTAAGTAATATACATAATCCAAGTTAAAATTGATAAATAAAAATTAAAAATCAGTTCCATGAGGTGAGAAATATTTTCAAGATAGAACTACATAATGGATAAGGGATCACTGAGACCCTCTTCTCAGTCTCAAGTCTGTCTGAGTGTATGGTGGTTGTTTACATGTTTAAGCAAGTGAGAGATTTCACAAATAAGATGCAGAAAAGATAGAGATTTTGTAAAGTCAGATTTTTCATGTCTCTAAGAAGTTTGAAGTTCTGAGAATCATGATTTTACCTGTGATGTTCTTTTAAGTTCCTTTTCTTCTTTACTTTTTATAAATATTAAACATTACAGAATCTTCCACATTAACTCAGCAACTATTTGTGGACAGTTTTAGATGTCACAATTGACGTAATTCTTTTTTCATTAAAATCAAAGTGCCAACACACAATCTATCTGTCTGTCTGTCTATCTATCTATCTATCTATCTATCTATCTATCTATCTATCTATCTATCTATATTTATCTATCTCTTTTTCTCTCTCCTTCCTGTGCTTCATCCTCCCTCAGTTATTTCTTTGTTTTGCTTTTATTATCCACAACTAGAAGTTCAGTAGCTCTTCTCAAACCAATACAGACTTTTATTAAGACTGAGTCTGATCAAAGCCAGTACTTCCATTGGATAGCCAAGAAGATCAAGAATCATGATCACTTCCTATGTATTATTTGATATATAAAGATTTGGCTAGAATGGCCAGATAGGGTGACGCAAGCCTTTAATACTGGATCTCTGTGAAATTGAGTTCCAGGACATCAAATGCTACATGGAGAGAACTTGTCTCAAGAAACACCTCCCCCTCCCTCAAAACAATAAAGCAGTTTGGCTAGAGAAGAAACTTTTATGATAGGACTCTGAGGGATTTCATTTTCTTATAGCTTAACTGTAAACCTGCCATCACTAAATACAGATACCATCATTAACTGCAGCGTTAACTGAAGCTGAGAACTCTAAGAACAGAGAAAGATATTTCATGCAGACACGTTGCCACTTCTTACAAAGCAGCACGACTGTGTTCTAGGGCAACAGCAATGGTGTGTTAATGCCACTTTTTCTCATCTAATTCAATTTATATTATTCCTGGAAATAAAAGTAGGTGCTCAGCGGTAGCTTTCAAAACTTGTATTGCTAGATTAAATGTAAATTTCCATAGTATTGGTTTTTCATGCATACTTGAAGAGAACAGTTAAAGCTGGGAAAAACTGAGAGATGAGTGTGACAATGTGCAGGTAAGTCATGCCACTCATGGAAGAGCCAGGTACCGCTTGTTGCCTTAAAGTTTTAAGAACTATAATAATACATTCTTTACTTTAAATACCATAGAATATTAAAAATACTGTTGTTTTTGCAACCATACAATGCCTAAGTCATTTGTTATGTAAATCATCCATCAATAAGAAAAGAATCTTTGACAGTTGACAAATGAGAATCAAACCATAGCACATAAACTGAAACAAAGAAGTCTGGGAATTGTGGAGCATGCCACTTGAATATTCAGTGAATTTTGATCAGTATTTGCTTGTGAGAAGATTATGCCAGACTGGGAACACAACCACTAAAGAGGATTAGATGTCTGGGTACTTGGCACTCACATAGGACGTAGATATGTATTCATTTCAACAGCCAAACCAGAAGCTTAATGACTCATGGGACATTAATTGGGTATAGCACAAGCATGCTTTTGTCTTCATAGAGAGGAAGATATAAGCCTAGAATAAACATTATTTTCTTTAGTCCTTTGTAACATGTGCTCCCTTTCTACCCAGATCAAACTGTTTCCAAGTAAATAACTGTGCCACAGATAAAAGTACAGGAATACAAACAGGAACAGAAATGCTACTCAGGGTATAAATCAAGATGCCTGGCATTCACAACGAAGTAACACCTATTCAAAGAGGCAGAGAGATACAACCAATAGTGAGATGTAAAATCAAAACCAAATTGGAACTGATAAAAATTTAAAATTATCCAAAAAGCTCTTAGAAATGAAATACAATCAGGTCAACTTCTGTGATAGGAAGGAAGGCGCTGTCAGGAGGGTGGAGTTCTGTTGAAGGTAAAAACCTCAATTCCAGCATCATTTCTCCCACCATGCCATGTATATTTATAACTCTCCGATGGTAAAAAAGAGATGAAAGAGGACTCATCACTCAATTTCTTCAGCTCACAGGTAGGAAAAACCAAGACTTTCCTACATCTCCCAGAGCCTTCAGTTGCTCCTGAGAATGGGTTGCAGTTTTCCCAAGTGAATGCTGTGTTGGCAGTGGACTCCCATTTCCTCCCTTGCTTCTCTATCTTGTTTCTTCCCGTTCTTCATGGTGTTTTGTAAGATCATCTCAAGTTAAGAACTTTAACTCAGATATTATATTTGGGGACAGCTCTGGAGAACCACAGAGGCTAGACTCTAACTATTCTCACTGTCATAGTAAATATCTAAGAGCTTAATGCTGACACAGAAGCAAGTGACAGGCTGAGTCAGAATCCTTATGACCAAGGCCGGGTTTACATTTTTCTAAGTGGTTGGATTTCTCACATCCACAAGTGTTATACCCCTTCACTGCATTATCTTTGTCAAAATGTTGTCTCAGACCCATTTCATAATGCATTATGTTGAGGCAACATGGAAGACAACAAATCAGTAAGCTATCTTCCTTCTTTAATACTGACATCTTCCAAAAAGCCAGAAAATGTCTAAATAATAACCTCTGAATTGAAACTCTTGATTTAAAAAAAAAGAAGACTTTCACAGTAGTAGCATTATCACCAAGTAAGACTCTGTCCATTCATTTCATTTCGGTATTCCCTAACTCTTTCACACCATAAAAACATTATCTCAGTTATATATTTCCCCGCTTCATTTTCTGTAGCCATGAGAAGTTTTTCCCCTTATATTGAAAATAGATTGAAATCACCCCATATATCCTTATTACTATCTCCTCTCCCTCTACTGCATCCACTTCCTCTGCATCTTCTCTCCCATCTGAATCTAGTCCCTTCCTGTGTCTCATTAAAAAACAAAGATGCCTTTAAGAGATAATAATCAATTATAACAAAATATAAGATATACTCTCACAGTTTAGACAAGAAAGAATGTTACCCTGTTCTATCATGTATTGGTAGTACACAAATAGCTTCACTTTTTTTTTTCTTTAAAGAGTGAAAAATTGTTAAAGGGAATATTGGAATTTTAATGAGATATGGAACTTTTAGTAGTTGGTTATTTTCCTCATTATGAAATATTTAATTATGTTATTTTGGAGAGGAGTGTAAGGTTACTTATTTAAAATCAGTGTCTTAGGGTGTCAAGTTGACAAGGAAGTACTTTCATTGTTGGCTTTTATTGTCAAGTTGACAGCTAACAATTGATGACTCAAATCTCAATGCCTGTGGCCATCAACAGGGGTGTTGACTTAACTAACATAATTGATATAGAAAGATCCATTTTGCTGTGGGCAGTACAATTCACTAGGTAAAGGGGACTTCTGAACTGTGTAAGAGTAGAGAAACTTAGTAGAGTTCATTATAATCTATACATTAATTTTTCTCTGCTCTCACTTGTGGATATGATATGATTAAAGGTTTAAAGTTTCAATCTTTTTCTTTACCAAAATAAGGATTGTAACCTGGAATTTTGAGATAAAATAAACCTTTTCCCCCTAAAACTATTTTTCTTAATTTAAAATTATTTTTTCTAATAATTTATTATTTTATCCACTTTACATCCTGATCATAACCTCATTCATTTCTTCTTCTTCTCCCAGTCTACCCTCCTTACAAAGTCCTCCCTTCATTGCCTCCTCCCATTCTACTCAGAGAAGGTTGTACTACCCAACCATTGGACATCTAGTCCCAGCAGGAATAAGCATATCTTCTCCCACTGGGATTGAACGATGCAGTCCAGGTAGGAGGACAGGGATACAATGTCAGGGAAAAGACACTAAGACAGCTCTGCTCCACTCGTTAGGGCACCCACATAAAGACCAAGCTTCACATGTGTTACAAATGTGTAGGGGGCCTAGGCCAGCTTCTGCCTTCTTCCTGGTTGGTGGTCTAAGCTCTGTGAGACTCCACAGTCCAAGGTTATTTGACTTTATAGGTCTTCCTCTAGTGTTCTTGACCCCCTCTGGCTTGCTCACTTCTGTCTCCAACTTTCTGACAATACTCTCTGAGCTCTGCCTAATGTCTCACTGTGAGTCTATGCATCTGCCTCTGTCTGCTGCTGCACAAAACCTCTCAGGAGACAATTATGCTACGTTCCTCTCTGCAAGCATAACGGAGGAGCATCATTAATAGTGTCAGGGATTGACTCTCTCCCATGGGATGGATCTCAAGTTGGGGCAGTCATTGGATGGCTATTATCTCACTTTCTGTTCCATCTTTACCCCTGCACATATTGTAGGAAGGACAGATTTGGGGTTGAAGGTTTGTGGTTGGGTTGATGTCCCTGTACTCTGGCAATCCTGCCTGGCTGCAAGAGGTAGCCACTTCTGTCTCTATAGTCCCTTCTTGAAGGAATCTCAGCTAGGACTCTCCTTCCCAAACCTAGATATCTGTCAACTGAAAATGGACAAAAAAAAAAGTGCTGCACCGACTCAATGGAATACTGTTCATCTATTAAAAACCCAGACTTCATGAACTTTACATGCAAATGGATGGAAATTGAGAATATCATCCTCAGTGAGGAAACCCAGAGACAGAAAAACCAGAATGTTCTCATTTATAATTGCACATTAGCGAAAAAACACAGGGTAATCATGATACAATTCACAGACACAAAGAAAGTAGAACACATGAATGTCACATGTAGGAATTGAACAACTCTCTACTCAATGATAACTTGGTCAGGGAAGAAATGAAGAAAGAAATTAAAGACTTCCTAGAATTCAATGAAAATGTTGTCACAACATACCAAACTTATGGGACACAATGAGAGTAGTGCTAAGAGGAAAATTCATAGCATTAAGTGTCCTGGTAAAGAAATTGGAAAAACTTTACATTAGCAACTTAACAGCACACCTGAGAGCCCTAGAACAAAAAGAAGCAAACACACCCCTGAGGAGCAGACAGCAGGAAATAGTCAAACTCAGGGCTGAAATCAACCAAATAGTAACAAAGAGAACAATACAAAGAATCAACAAAACCGAAAGATGGTACTTTGAGAGAATAAACAAGGTAGATAAACCCCTAGCCAAACTAACTAAATAAGAGAGTATCCAAATCAACAATATCAGACAGGAAAAGGAAGGCATAACAACAGAAACAGAGGAGATTCAAAAATCATCAGATTCTACTACAAAACTGGAAAATCTAGATGAAATGCATGGTTTTCTAGAGAGATGACATATACCAAAGTTAAATCAAGAGCTGGTAAACTATCTAAACAGGCCCATATCCCATAAGGAAGTAGAAGCCATTAAAAACTTCCCAAACAAAAAATGCCCAAGGCCGGATGGATTTAGTGCAGTATTCTACCAGATTCCATAAAATAGAAACAGAAGGAACAACACTTAATTCATTCCATGCAGACAAAATTAATCTGAGACCTAACCAAGGACGAAGCCAAAAAAGAGAACTTCTGACTAATCTCGCTTATGAATATCAATGCAAAAATACTCAATAAGAATCAAGCAGGGGGAGTTGGAATGGGATAGAGGGTTTTCAGAGGGAAAACCAGGAAAGGCGATAACATTTGCAATGTAAATAAAGAAAATATCTAATAAAAAAAATTCTTACAAACAGAATCAAACAGCACATCAAAACCATCATTCACTACAATCAAGTAAGCTTCATCTCAGGGATGCAAGATTGGTTCAATATACAAAAATCTGTTAATGTAATCCACCATATAAACAAACTCAAAAAAATCACATGATCATCTCTTTAGATGCAGAAAAATCATTTGACAAAATACATCCCCCCTTAATGTTAAAAGTATTGGAAAGATCAGAAATTCAAGACCCATACCTAAACATAATAAAAACAATTCACTGCAAACCAACAGCCAATATCAAATTAAATGGAAACATACTTGAAGCAATCCTACTAGAATTGGGGAAAAGACAAGGATGCCCACTCTCCCCATATTTATTCAATATAGTACTCAAAGTTCTAGCTAGAACAATAAGACAACAAAAAGAGATCAAGGGGATAAAAATTGACAAAGAAAAAATAAAGGTGTCACTATTTGCAGATGATATGATGTATATATAAGCGACCCCAAAAATTCTACCAGAGAACTTCTCTAGGGGATAAACAACTTCAGCAATGTGCAGGATATAAAATTAATTCAAATATACCAGTAGCCTTCCTTTCTACAAATGATAAACAGGCTGAGAAAGAAATTAGGGAAATGAATCCCTTCACAATAGCCACAAATTATATAAAATATCTTGGGGTAATTCTAACCAAACAAGTGAATGATCTATATGACAATAACTTCAAGCATCTCAAGAAAGAAATCAAAGAAGATTTCAGAAAATGGAGAGATCTCCAATGCTCATGGATTGGCAGAATTAACACAGTAAAAATGTTCATCCTACCAAAGGCAATCTACATATTCAATGCAATCCCCATCAAAATTCCAACACAATTCTTCAAAGACAAGGAAAGAACAATTCTCAAATTTATCTGGAAAGGCAAAAACCTGGAATAGTGAAAACAGTTCTTAACAATAAAAGGGGGGAATCACCATCCCTGACCTCAAGTAATACTACAGAGCAATAGTGATAAAAACTGTATGGTATTGGTACATAGACAGACACCTTGATCGGTGGAATAGAAGAGAAGACACAGAAATAAAACCACACACTTACTGACACTTGATCTTTGACAAAGAGGCCAAAAACATACACTGGAAAAAGGAAAGCATCTTGAATAAATGGTTCTGGTCTAACTGCCAGTCTGTATGTAGAAAAATGAAAGTAGATCCAGAGTTGTCACCTTCCACAATGCTCAAGTCCAATTGGATCAAGGACCTCAAGGTAAAACCAGTTACACTGAATCTAATAGAAGAGAAAGTGGGAAAGAGTTTCAAACTCTGTAAGGCAAAGGACACAGTCAATAAGAAATATCGGCAACCTACAGATTGGGAAAAATTTTCATTAACCCCACACTTGATAGAGGGCCAAAATATATAAAGAACTCAAGAAACTAACCACAAAAACTCAAACAACTCAATAAAAAAAGGGGGGGGGGATATAGAACTAAACCAAGAATTCAAAAACCCAGGTAATCTCAAATGGCTGAGAAGCACCTAAAGAAATGTTCGAAGTCCTTAGTGATCAGAGAAATGAAAATCAAAATGACCCTGAGATTCCACCTCACACCAATCAGAACGGCTAAGACAAAAACTTAGATGGCATCACATGTTGGCAAGGATGTGGAGAAAGAGAAACACTCCTCCATTGTCTGTGGTTTTGCAAACTGGTATGACTCTGAAAATCAATCATGAAGTTCCTCAGGAAATTGGAAATAGATCTACCTGAAGACCCAGCTATAACATTCTATTTTTTTATTGCATATTTTTATTTACATTTCAAATGTTATGTTTTCCAGGTTTTCCCTTTGGAAACCCCCTATCTCATCCCCCTGCTTCTATGAGGATTTTCTCCCACCCATCCACCCTCCCACTCCAGCTTTTCTGCCCTGCCGTTCTCCTACACTGGGGCATCGAGCCTTCACAGGACCAATGGCGTCTCCCACTGATGCCTGACAAGGCCATCCTCTGCTACATATGCTGCTAGAGCCTTGTGTCCCTCCATGTGTGCTCTTTGGTGGTTTAGTCCCTGGGAGCTCTGGGGTGTCTGGTTAGTTGATATTGCTGTTCTTCCTATGGAGTTGCAAACTCCTTCAGCTTCTTCAGTCCTTTCTCTAACTCCTCCACTGGGGACCCTGTGTGCTCAGTCCAATGGTTGGCTGTGAACATCTGCCTCTGTACTTGTCAGACTCTGGGAGAGCCTTTCAGGAGACAGTCATATTAGGCTTCTATCAGCAAGCACAATAATGTCGGGTTTGGTGACTGTATAGGGATGGATCCCCAGGTGGGGCAGTCTCTGGATGGTCTTTCCTTCAGTATCTGCTCCACACTTTGTCTCTGTATTTCTTCCCATGAGTATTTTGTTCCCCCTTCTAAGAAGGACTGAAGCATCTTAGGAATACACCCAAAAGATGCCCACCAGGTCTTGTGGGCAAGTGTTCCACTATCTTAATAGCAACCTTGTTTGTGACAGGCAGAAGCTGGAAGCAACCCAAATGTCCAACAACAGAAGAATAGATGCAGAAATGTGGCTCATTTATACAATGAAATACTACTCAGATATTAAGAATGATGACATCCTGAGTTTTTCAGGCAAATGGATGGAACTAGAAAATATCCATAGTGAGGTAACTTAGACCCAAAAGTACATGTATGGCATGTACTTACTAATAAGTGGATATTAGTCAAATAAAAGAGTAGAGAATACATGATACAATCAACAGAATTCAAAAAGTTCAACAACCTGAAGGGCCCTAAAGAAGTCTCCTCAATCCCACTTTGAAGGGAGAAGAAATCAATTCTAAGGTAGGAGGAAGGATGGGACCTGGGTGGGAAAGGGGACAGGGGTGGGGATAGAGGGAAACATGATCTGGTACTAGGTGTGTGTGTGTGTGGGGGGGGAAGGGCTGAAGCCCCAAGGTCCAGCAGAAAGAATGGAAACAGGCAACCTCGGGAGGTAGGAGGTTTAGGGCACCTTCCGGAATGTAACAGAGACCTGGTAGGTGAGAGACTCTCACGACTCAAAGGAAGGGAACTTAGACGAAATGCCCTATGGTGGGTAGAGGGAACTTGTAGAGCACTCTTTCCAGCAGAAAGACAGGGCATCAAGTGAGGAAATGGGTTGCTATCCCACAGTCAAACTCTGACCCTGAATTGTTCCTTTCTGAAAGCACTGCAGGAATGAAAATAGATCGAAGCCTAAGGAAAAGGAGGTCCAGCAACAGGCCCAAAGTGGGATCCTGTTCAAGTGGAGACCCCAAGGCCTGACACTATTACTGAGGCTATAGAGTGCTCACAAAAAGTGACTTATCATAACTGCCCTCCAAAAGACCTAACAAATAGCTGAAAGAGTCAGATGCAGATATTTGCCACCAACAGAAGCTGCTAAACCCTGTGGTTGAATTAAGGAAAAGCTGGAAGAAACTGAGGAAGAGGAGGACAACCGTATAAGAAGATCACAGTCTCAACTAGCCTGGATCCCTGTGATCTCTCAAGCACTGGATCACCAACCAGGCAGCATACACCAGCTGATATGAGCCCCCCCCCCCAACACATATACAGCTGGAAGAAACTGAGGAAGAGGAGGACAACCGTATAAGAAGATCACAGTCTCAACTAACCTGGATCCCTGTGATCTCTCAAACACTGGATCACCAACCAGGCAGCATACACCAGCTGATATGAGGCCCCCCAACACATATACAGCAGAGGACTGTTGGGTCTGGTTCAGAGAATATGTATCTAACCCTCAAAAGAATGGAGGCACCAGGAAGTTTAAAGGACTGGTGGAGTGGGGGTTGGAAGGTGGGAACATCCTCATGGAGACAGGGATGTGAGGAGGAGGTATGGGATGGGGAACAGTCAGGGGATGGACTGGGATGGGGATAAAATCTGGAGTGTAAAAAGAAATAGAAAGGAAAAAAATAACAGTCAATTTATTCGTAAGATTTTATTTTGAATCTCTGCAATAGCAGCAGCAATAGGATACCACCTAAAACCATTAAGTAGGATTCTCTACAAAGCATAACGATAAAATTTCCTTGTGACTCTGTGTGTTTTTTATTTACATTGCTTTCCATTTATGCCCATCAATTCTATATTGCCTTTGAGCATTTCTCCACTGATCCTCTGCGGGTCAGAGGTTCAATAAATTACTCATGTAAATTATGTGATTCCCCCTTACTCTAAATTAAACAATATTTCTTTTAAAGGAAAAGAAGAGGAAAGTAAGTAGTCACAGGTGGTGGATGGAGAGAAGGAACTGGGTAGGAGATGGGGTGAGTAGGAGAAAGGGGATTTTGATAAGGTTTGGGGAGGTGGTATGAGAGAGGACAGGGAATGATTCGCAAATTGGTGCAGGACATCTCTGAGACTAAGTAAAGTATCATTTAATAGTTTCTTTTACCAGAGATAAAGAAATGAGACTAGGACAATCATCTCATTCCCCTTCCTCTATTGGAGGAAACTTGTCTTTCTTGTTTACCCCCAGAGTGAATGTTATTGAGACTATACCATTATAGTATTTCCTTACTGATTGGAGTAAGCCATTCTAAAACATATTGTAATTGTGTGTGTGTGTGTTTTGTGTCTTTGTGTAATTTTCAGATGTCTATGTACAAATATATCTAGATGAAAACTATATCATGCATTTCCTTTTCATAGAGTAAACTAAACTTTATTGAAAAATGTTCTTTTGTATATTAAATCACACTGCTAAAATAAAATGGCTAATTGGAATCCCTACTAGCTGATGCAGTACTACTCAAGGTGCCCTGGCATATCCTATCACCTAAAAGTATAATGATGCTTTAAATATTAAATAAGTTCATTTGTGCTGGGCATTTAGAATAGAGGTTGGAGTACAGAAAGGACTCACAATTGGGTGACTGTTATTATAAATCTTTGCAGTTGAGCATCATCCAAGAAAACATAAAAAAGACTTCTTTTCCCCTATGACTTTTCAACAGCATGGCTTTCTAATAAAACAACGATAATGGTTAAACAATAGTCTGCTGTTATTCATTATTTCGCAATGAAGATAAATATCTGAAATTTGAATTTCAACTAAATTAAGGTGATCTCCTGCTTGGGATTACTTCCAATGTCATGCATAACATAAGGACTGTATAATGTTATAGTGTAAGAGATAAACGATTTGTTTTCTTACCCATTATGAGATTCATGAGTGACAATTATGTCTAACAAAATATTAGCAAAAGAAAAATAATATGCATTTTAATGTGTTTATGTGGGATGGAATCATTTAGGTAGGAACACTAAAATATTAAGGAAACTGTAAATTTTGCACAGATTCAGTGAAGAATGTTTAAATATATGGATCATAGTTTCATATTTTTATGGTAGTGTCAAGCAGGGAAATCCCTCCACCCCCCGCGCCTAATTACTCAGATTCTTTCTGTGTCTCTACATTCTTTCACTCTAAATACACAGCAGACAGGACTCACAATTTGAGAGAAGTTGAATTTCTTTTCTGACTTGAGGAGAAAGTAGGGAAGCTCAGAAAATTATATTTCTAAACCTCCAGTTCTCTAAATTTCTTAATATCCTCAGTATGTTCAGGAGTCATATTTTGACATACCGTGTTCATGGAGTTGTATCTAGTCATAAAAGCAGTTCAGTTGTGCCATGTTAGCACAGTGTTAAAAAGTCTTTTATACTCTACAAATATTGAGACGTAGCCACAAAACACTGTTCAAACATTCATTTCATTTCATTAGAAAACCCATGGCTCCAGCTGCCTATGTAGCAGAGGATGGCCTTGTCAGACATCAATGAGAGGAGAGGCCCTTGGTCCTATGAAGGCTCAATGCCCCAGGGTAGGTGAATGCCAGGACAGGAAAGTGGGAGTTAGTGGGTTGGTGAGCAAAGGGAGGAGGGATGGGATTGGGGATTTTCAGAGGGGAAAAGAGAAAAGGGGATAACATGTGAAATGTCAATAAAGCAAATATCTAATAAAAAGTGTAGAAAACAAGAAAGAAAGAAAATCTCTTGTATTTCTTTTGGAATAAAAGTATCTGTTTCCTAGAGAGGGAAAGACTCTTATACAACCTAGTCTATGTTCTCCTAAATAATATATTTTACTATAAATATTATATTTACTACTTTACAATGTATTAGTATTAGTATTATATACATTATATAAAATAATTACATATATTACATGTAATTATGTATATTTCTAATATATAATATTCTTAGTATATATTTAATTAAATATATAACATAATACATTATTACATGAATTAATACAATTATTTTAATATAATATATTGGTATATTAATAAAATATAATTATGTATAGTATATTACACATACATATAAATTATATATTATACAATTATAATATATAATATATTACATACTATTATATTTACAATGCATACATAATGGGTCTTTGGCATATATCAATATGTAACATATTCATACTATTCATTACATGATAAATATACAAATATAAAATTTATAGTAGCATGAATATTAGGAATATTATAAATTTTACATTTTCAAAATTCAAGATTAAGTTAGGGGCATATAGACATAGATGTAACAGGCGGTCATGCTTTCAAAATATGAATCAATATAGAATTAAAATTTTAACTAGCCACATGTTTTGTGAAGAGAGAAAGCTAATTCTAAGATCTCATGCAAACTAAATAAGGACTTTATCACAGAACTATGCAACCAACCATAGAGACAAGCTGGGATGGTAGTCCAGGTCTCAGAGGTAGCTACATGGGAAAAATCATCTATTGTGATTTTTCCTGTGAAGGGAAGTAACCTCTGGGTCAGGTTCATCAGTATTACATACACATACTAGAAAAGAAGATTGTCGATTGATACATTTCTAATTACAATTGTACATAAAACTATCTTATTCTTCATATTTTCATTAAGCTATATTTTCCTGAGAACCCATTTTTCAGGTACTGCATAGAAGAATATGTTTTGGATATTAAATTAGGGATCAAAACTGCTTTCATTTTAAAAGAATTATTAGTGTTACTTTATTGGTCAAAGACTATACCATTCCTATTTAATCAAAAATCTTGGGTGTTCTTTGACATATGCTGATAGAAATAGCATTACAATTAAATCAGAGCTATTCTTCCTTAAAAGTAAGTCAACTTCCATGCAAAAACATAATAATCATAATGCTTATGTGTAATATTTTTAAATTATCTACTAAACTGAGTTTTTAGAACTATATTGGATGAGTAATACATACATATTAAATGCAGATAGAATACAATGTGTAACCATTGATGTTCCCATCACACAGCATAATTTACAGGAATGTTATAGATAGAATAGTATCTTACATGAGGAAGAAGGGAGACCAATTGGAATCAATATTCTTGAAATTACAGAGCCTAAGTTACTAAGAACTACAAACCCAAAGCTGGCCAAAACATCAACAGGGATGAAAAGTTGCCCTGTCTATTACATATAAATATGTTACCACCAGTAGCAGAACACCTACCACGTCATTGTTTATCCATGATAAGTCATAGAGAGAGGTTCTGGTTAAGACTCTCCTTGATATCCAAATGTGATATAGAAAAATCATGGTGTGTTATAGGAAAATAAAGCCACATATAACGAAATTATTTTTCCCCTGTCAATAGAGAAAGAAAATGAGTAAGGGATTTATTTCCTCATCTGTGCTTGGTTTGACCTTGAAGAGTGAGGATAGGAAACACAGTATAAAATGTCCTTGAAATTTTAACAGAACTGTGTTCTTCAGACCTCACTGTGTGTTCCTTCAAGTTTATTACATGTTACTTTTATATCACTGATTTACACACTTAAAATGTTTTGTTCATGATGTGTCTTTCTTGCCTTTGCTGTTGTTGACTCCAGTTAGAAGCTGCTTGCCACATCATGTTTATCCAACACATATTTATCCAACATCCAGTTAAATGATACTTGCTTTCATTACTTCCTTCGATATTTGGAAATAGAGTTATTTACTCAAAAAGATATGATTATTAATTCCTTTTTATTTTCCCATACTAAGTAGAGCTGTCCATTTTGGGCTAATAATCTTGCTAATAATGTACCTATTAAAAGTTTGTATACAAATATCTAGATGCTGAAGTTATGTCATATGTAACATACAGGAATTTAACAGTACAAGATTTAAGTTTTGATGGACTCTCAAAATAGATGCCAACAGGTCAGACAAGAGTGGTCTTGTAATTCAGAAAAGTTTATATATCCCATTTCTGATTGTCCTATCAGCAATTTGTTCATTTATTATATAGCTAAAAATAAAACAAACAAATAATAATTTATAAAACAAAACCAAGACTGAAAACTGAAAAAGTGAAAGAAGACAGAAAAATTGAATACCATAGAAGATGCCTATTTTTTGGTGTCTCAAAAACCACAGTATCACTGTATTATTTGTAAGTACAATTAGTCATTTCTTTCCTAAATAAAAATAACACTAAAAAATAGTCTGTCTAAATAAATTTGTCGTTACAATGTTGTCTCATGATATATCATCTAAAAGTCAGAATTCAATTCATCTATGTATGGTAAAGCTGCTAGAGGTTTATGTAGTTTATATAGGCAGAAAGCCACAGGGCTTCACAGTAACTAGGCAATTACAGTGCGAACATCCATAAGGTCATGAAATGTTCAATGGCCAGAAACAGATTAGTATAGACCTATAAAATACACAAAAATCTGTATATTCATTTTTGTTGCAATGTTTTTAAATGTGTTACCATAGCTTGAATTTCACATTTAATGTAGTCCTAACCATGAGATAATTGCAAGCAATCGTTCTAGATGAATGTAAAAGTCAAACATAAGGACAGAAAATTTAAAATGCCACGACAGATTCCTGTTTTGTTTTTGAAGGTTTTAATGAGGTAACATAGGAAAAAATTGTTTAACCTTTCTCAAGTTAAAACATTTGATTCTTCAATATAACTCATATATTTGTAGTATCGTGAATACTAATAGTTAATATTGAAGACAGAAGCTCAGCATTATTCAGATGAGTAATGGCAGAGTCTAAATCCTGATGGTATCTCATAGGCTGTGTGTAAATACTTGGGGATCTGTGGTGAAGGCAGAAATGAAAGGTGACTTTCATGTATGCTTTAATATGTGCTTTGTTAATTGATATCAAGAAAGCCATATTCAGGGAAACTACAACTAGAAAAAGAAAGTAATCTTTCAACAATCCCAAAAGAAGATAGCCACACAAACATAATTCCACCTCCAGCAACAAAAATAACAGGAAGCAACAATCACTTCTCCTTAATATCTCTTAACATCAATGGACTCAATTCCCAAATAAAAAAAACATAGACTAACAGACTGGATACATAAACAGGGCCCAGTATTTTGTTGCATACAGGAAACATACCTCAGTGTCAAAGACAGACACTACCTTAGAGTAAAAGGCTGGAAAACAATTTTCCAAGCAAATGGTCCCAGGAAACAAGATGGAGTAGCCAGTCTAATATTGGATAAAATTGGCTTTCAACCAAAAGTCATCAAAAAAAAACACGGATGCACACTTCATATTCATCAAAGGAAAAATCGACCAAGAAGAACTCTTAATTCTGAACATCTATGCTCCAAATCCAAGGGCACCCACACTTGTAACAGAAACTTTACTAAAGCTCAAAGCATACATTGAACCTCACACAATAATAGTGGGAGACTTGAGCACCCCACTCTCATCAATGGACAGATCATGGAAAGAGAAAGTAAACGGAGACACATTGAAACAAACAGAAGTTAAGGACCAAATGGATTTAACAGATACCTATAGAACATTTCATCCTAAAAACAAAGAATATGCCTTCCTCTCAGCACTTCATGGTATCTTCTCCAAAACTGACCATATATTTGGGCACAAAACAGTTCTCAACAGATAGAAGAAGATTAAAATAATCCCATGTGTACTATCAGATCACCACGAACTAATGTTGGTCTTCGATTGCAACAAAAACAACAGAAAGCCCACATACATATGGAAGCTGAACAACACCCTACTCAATCATAACTTGATCAAGAAAGAAATAAAGAAATAAATTAAAGACTTTTTAGAATTTAATGAAAATGAAGGCACAACATAACCAAACATATGGGATACACCGAAAGCAGTGCTAAGCGGAAATCCCATAGCTCTGAGTGAGTGCCTGCAAAAAGAAACTGGGGAGAGCATACAATAGCAACTTAACAACACACCTGAAAGCTCTAGAGCAAAAAGAAGCAAATACACCCAAGAAGAGTAGGCAGGAGGAAACAATCAAACTGAGGGCTGAAATCAACCAAGTAGAAACAAAAGAATTATACAAAGAATCAACAAAACCAGGGACTGGTTCTCGGAGAAAATCAACAAGATAGATAAACCCATTAGCCAGACCAACCTGAAGGCACAGAGACAGTATCCAAATTAACAAAATCAGAAATGAGAAGGGAGATATAACAACAGAAATTGAGGAAATTAAAAAAAAATCATCAAATCCTTCTTCAAAAGCCTATACTCCACAAATTGGAAAATCTGGATCAAATGGACAATTTTCTAGACAGATACCAGGTGCCAAATTTAAATCAGGATCAAATAAACATCTAAAATGTCCCATAAACCCTAAAGAAATAGAAGTCATTAAGATTCCCACCCAAAAAATGCCTAGGACCTGATGGGTTTAGCGCAGAATTCTATCAGACCTTCAAAGACGGCCTAACACCAGTACTTTTCAAACTAGTCCACAAAATAGAACCAGAAGGAACATTGCCCAGTTCATTCTATGAAGCCATAGCTATGCTGTATATTCTCCCATGGAGATGGAACAGTTTATGTCAAATCAGTAACTTGTCACAATTTCCCTTCATATGGGACTTCATAAGAGATTTTTTTTTTACTTCTATCATGGTTAATGTTCCAAATAGATTTTAAAACCTGGTTGAGTGCATATTATTTTTAGATTTAGAAGATATCATGTATAATTAAGATGCATTTAGCTATTATAAATTATTTTGATGACTTAATAAATGTCAATAATGAATAGTATATTTTAAAATAAATTTTATTGTGTTAATACAAAAAACTCAGGTGACAGCCGATGCTGGCAAAGATGTAGAGAAAGTGGAACACTCCTACATTTTTGGTGGGATTGAAAGCTGCTACAACCACTCTGGAAATCAGTCTGACTGTTCCTGAGAAAATCGGATGTAGTATTATCTGAGGACCCAGCTATACCACTCCTGGGCATATACCCAGAAGATGCTTCAAGATAAAATAAAGACATATGCTCCACTGTGTTCATAGTAGCTTTATTTATAATAGCCAGAAGCTGGAAAGAACCCAGATATCTCTCAACAGAGGACTGTATACAGAAATGTGGTATATTTACACAATGGAATACTACTCTGCAACTAAAAACAAATAATTCACGAAATTCTTAGGCAAATGGTCAAAACTGGAAAATATCATCCTTAGTGAGGTAACCCAATCACAAAAGAACACACATGGTATGTACTCACTGATAAGTGGATTTTAGACCAGAACTTAGAATACCCAAGAAATCATTGACATACCACATGAAACTCAAGAAGGAAGAACAATGTGTAGATGCTTCACTTAGTCCTTCTTAGAAGGGAGAATAAAATACTAAGGGGAGGTAATACAGAGACAAAGTGTGGAGTAGAGTCTAAAGGGAAGGCCATCCAGAGACTTCTCTACCTGGGGATCCATTCATATAGTCACCAAACCGAGATTCTATTGTGGATGCCAAGAAGTGCTTGCTGACAGGAGCCTGATATAGCTGTCTTCTGAGAGGCTATGCCAGTTCATGACAAATACAGAGGCAGATGGTCACAGCCAACCACTGGACTGAGCACACAGCATCCCCAGTGGAGGAGTTAGGAAAAGGACTGAAGGATCTGAAGGTGTTTACAACCCCATAGGAAGAACAACAAAATCAATCAACCTGACCCCCCCCAAGAGCTCCCAGGGACTAAACCACCAACTAAAGAGTACACATGGAGGGACCCATGGCTCCAGCTGCATATGAAGCAGAGGATGACCTTGTAGGGCATCAATGGGAGGACAGGACCTTGGTCCTGTGAAGGTCAGATTCCCCATTGTAGGGGAATGCCAGGACAGAAAACTGGGAGTCGGTGTGTCAGGGAGCACCCTCATAGAAGCAGGGGGTGGATGGCATAGGGGGTTTCTGGGGAGGGGACTGGGAAAGGGGATACTTTTTGAAATGTAAATAAAGAAAATATCCAATTAAAAAAATAAAAATTAAAGTCATATGCAAATTCACAGACACATTCAAATGCACAAAATTATCATAAAAGTTAATCCATTTTATGTATAGACCGTAGTTTAGTTAATGTCTCTGTTAAGGCTAATTTTAGCTATAAATTTCATGTAATATTTATAGCCTCTTTTAAAAGGTTTAGAATCACTCTTAAAAAAAAAAGACACTTTAATTTATGAAGCACATCTTAGGACAATTTCAGTTCACTGAAAAGTCTCCAATGTGGTTAAGCCTTTCTTGTAAGAGGAAAGTCTAAAAGCCCATCATGAGAAATGCACAATATCTATTTCCTTATTTTACAAATTAAAAGAGTGAAAATACCCCTTCGGGAAGAGGCAGTTTACAGAGTTAAATGAAGACATTTTTTCTATTTTCATTGTGATCATCTTTGAGAGAATGACCTAATTACTTCTATGAGAATAAGAGCAAAATGTATGGGTTTCAAATGTGAATAGTTCTTTCCATTTTCACCAGTACTTACAATTTAGGTTTATGCAGGGGTAATGCTCGGTAGAATGTGGACCACTGTGGCCTGCTCTAAACAGAGATACACTCAATATTACACAACCATTATTAAAAGCCAAATTTACCTAGGTAAATAGGGTAAACAAATAATTTGAAATTTTACCTTTGTAAGAATATCCAGAAAGATAATTCAGCAAAAGTAATATATACATATGCATTTTGTTGCATTTTATTCATGTCACATCCATACACATGAATAAAAGTATAATCTTATGATCTATAGGTTGTTGAATTTAAACATATTATTTAACCCTCTACAGACACTTTGATGAATGGAATAGAATTGAAGACCCAGAAATAAAACCACACTCTTATGGACACTTGATCTTTGACAAAGAAGCCCAAAATATAAAATGGAAAAAAGAAAGCATCTTTGATAAATGGTGATGGTCTAACTGGCTGGCTGTGTATAGAAAAAGGAAAATAGAGCCATATTTATCACCTTGCACTAAGCTCGAGTCCCAGTGGATCAAGGCCCTCGAGATAAAACTAGATACACTGAATCTAATAGAAGAGAAATTGGGAAAGAGCCTTGAACTCATTGGCACAGGGGGAAATTTCCTAAACAGAACTCCAATGGCTCACACTCTAAGATCAAGAATGGATAAATGTGACCTCATGAAACTGGAAAGCTTCTGTAAGGCAAAGGCCATAATCAATAAGACAAAACAGCAACCTACATAAGGGGAAAAATTCTTCACTGACCCCACATTTGATAGAGAGATAATATCTAAAATATATAAAGAACTCAAGAAACTAATCACGCAAAAACCAAACAACCCAGTCAAAAAATTGATTATAGAACTAAACCGAGATTTCAAAACTGAGGAGTCTGGAATGACTGAGAAGTACCTAAAGCAATGTCCAAAGTCCTTAGTGATCAGAGAAATGCAAATCAGAACAATCTGAGATTCCACCTTACACCAATCAGAATTGCTAAGATCAAAATCTCTGGTGACAGCACATGTTGGAGAGGATATGGAGAAAGAGGAACACTCCTCCACTGCTGGTGGGATTGCAAACTGATACAAACACTCTGAAAATCAATCTTGAAGTTTCTCAGAAAATTG
This sequence comes from Tokudaia tokunoshimensis, assembly GCA_036184795.1. NCBI lineage: Eukaryota > Metazoa > Chordata > Mammalia > Rodentia > Muridae > Tokudaia > Tokudaia tokunoshimensis. Next base: position 108,712,341 of record BTHU01000012.1, read on the forward strand.
GAAATAGTTCTACCTTAAGATCCAGCTAAACGGGAAAGGGGAAGTGATTTGGAATGTAAATTAAAAAAATAAAATTAAATTAAATTAAAAAAAAAAAAGAAAAAAAAAAAGAAAATCAGGAAGCACTATGAACCACAGGAAAAAAAAAAAAAAAAGATCCAGCTAGACCACTAGGGAATATATCCAAAAGTTGCACCACCATACCACAGGTGAACGTGTTCCACTGTGTTCATAGCGGCCTTATTTGTGATAGCCAGAAGCTGGAAACCTCCCAGATGTACTACAGCAGAAGAATGGATACAGAAAATGTGGTTCGTTCAAACAAAGGAATACTACTCAGCTATTAAGAATGAGGACATCCTCTGGTCATATTATGCTGAGATCTCTCCAACATGCAATAAGGACACATGCTCCACTATGTTCATAGCAGCTTTATTAATAATAGCCAGAAGCTGGAAAGAACCCAGATGTCCCTCAATGGAGGAATGTATACAGAAAATGTGGTATATTTACGCTATGGAATACTACTCAGCTCTTAAAAACAATGAATTCATGAAATTCTTAGGCAAGTGGGTGGAACTGGAGAATGTCATCCTGAGTGAATTGACGTAATAACAAATGAATACACATGGTATGCACTCACTGATAAGCGGATATTAGCCCAGAAGCTTGGAATACCCAAGGAACAATCCACATATCAAATGATACTCAAGAAGAAGGAAGGAGAGGTGCCTGGTCCTAGAAGGGCTCAATGTGGCAGTGTAGGGGAATACCAGGAAGGGGAGGCAGCAGTGGGTTGTTTGGGGAGCAGGGGGAGGGAAGAGGGCATATGAGACTTTTGGGGAGGGGAGAACCAGTAAGAGGGATATCATTTGAAATATAAATAAAGAATATATCTAATAAAAATATATAATAAAAAAAAAGAATGAGGACATCCTGCGCTTTGCAGACAAATGGATGGAACTAGAAAATATCATCCTTAGTGAGGTAACTCAGACCCAAAAGGACATGCATAGTATGCACTCACTAATAAGTGAATGTTAGCCTTAAAAAAAAAAAGTATAGAGTAGCCAAGATACTCAAAAAGTTCAACAAGCTGAAGTGCCCAAGTGAGGATGCCTCAGTCCCACTTCGGAGAGAGAACAACAAAGCAATCAAAAGTGGGGAGGAATGGAGGGACCTGGGAGAGAAAGTGGATATTGGGGGTGGAGAGGTGAGGGAGTGGAGGGGAGAGGGGAACCTGATCTGGTATTGGGTGAGGGAAAAGGACTGAAGCCCTCAGGGCCAGAAGAAAGAATGGAAACACGCAACCTTGGGAGATAGGAGGTTGGGGGAACCCTCCAGTACGCACCAGAGTTCTAGGAGGTGAGAGACTCTCAGGACTCAAGGAGGCGGGGAGGACCTTAGATGAAATGCCTGACGGTAGGGAGAGGGAACTTATAGAGCCCACCTCCAGCAGGAAGACAGGGTATTAAATAAGAGACAGGGGGGCAATCCCACAGTCACAAATCTGACTCATAATTGTTCCTGTCTGGAAGAATTACAGGGATGGAAATGGAGAGGAGCCAGAGGAAAAGAAGGTCCAGAGACGGGCTCAAAGTGGAATCCAGCTCAAGGGGAGGTCCCAAGGCCTGACATTATTACTGAGGCTATGGAGCACTCAGAAAAAGGGACCTAGCATGGCCACACTCTGGAAGACTCATTAGGTAGCTGAAAGAGTCAGATGCAGATGTTTTTGTCAAACCAATGGACAGGAATGCCTGACCCTTGTTGTTGAATTAGAGAATGCTGAAAGAAGCTGAGAAGGGTTATCCTGTAGGAGGATTAGCAGGCTCAATTAAACTGGACCCTTGAGATCTCCCAAACACTGGATCACCAAACAGGCAGCATACACCAGCTGATATGAGGCCCCCAACACATATACAGCAGAAGACTACTGGGTCTGTACTCAGTCAGAGAAGATGCACCTAACCCTCAGGAGACTGGAGGCCCCAGGTGTTTAGAGGTCAGGTGGGGTGTGGGGTGGGGGCATCCTTGAGACACAGGGTAGGGAAGAAGCTATGGGATGTGGAACAGTCGGAGGATGGATGGGGATGGGGGGATAAACTATGGAGTGTAAATAAAAGAAGCACCAAAAAAAAAAAAGATAAAGAAAAAGAACTGATTGTATACACATCGTATTTAACTCATGATATAATGAAATATATACATTTCCTGAACTGATGGCTTTCAGAAAGGCAATAGTGACGGTGAAGGTGGGCAGCTCTTCAAGTATTTGCCTGCAGTGTGCTTTACAGAATTGTTTTCCTTCACCCACTAGTTCCAAACATGCCCCTTCACCAACATCTCCACCCTTTCTGTCTTCCCTAGTCTTTCCTTCCTTCCTTCCTTCCTTCCTTCCTTCCTCCCTCCCTCCCTCCCTCCCTTTCTTCCTTCCTTCCTTTCTTCCTTCCTTCCTTCCTTCCTTCCTCCCTCCCTCCCTCCCTCCCTTTCTTCCTTCCTTCCTTCCTTCCTTCCTTCCTTCCTTCTTTCCTTCCTTCCGTCTTTCCTTCCATCTTTCTCTTCTTTCTTTCTTTTTTGCTAAGAAGTATTATTTTTATTGACAGATATACCCTTAAGTTCTTGAAATAGATGTCTGGCATTTTTTTCTCACCAGGCATATCTATATATCTATATATCTATATATCTATATATATATATATATATAATATGATATATATTATTTATTATAATATATATAATAAATAATATATATCATATTCCACTACCAGAATGCCTGAAATGAACATATGAGAAATTTAATCAGACTAAGTTAATGTTTTGAAACTGTACATTTTTGCAATTTTTTTCTGCCCTGTGGTATTTTACAACTGCTTATTGGAAGGGGAAGGGTGACATTTTGATGATGTTTGGCTTTCTTTTGTAGGATGTATTGACTTTCTGCTCTCTTGTTATGATGTCAGCATCTTCCTCTTCCTCCTCAGCTGATTTCTCAACCTTTTGTCTTTCCTTTGAAACTACTGTTCCAATCTTTTTCTCTCGTTCCTTGGGTTTCAACATACTGGTCTGCATTCCTAGGTAAGCTGCAATATTTCTTTATCTTTGCTCATGTTTCATACTCTGTGGTACTAACAATAGATAGCAGCCTCATACACCATTGATATCTCATTAAATAAGGAGGATATCCCTTACTTGGGAAACTCGACATTAAATATTTGTAGGGATATGCTGGAGAGTGTTAGCATATGCATGCTCCCATAATGCCACTTTGATGAACTGTGGATTCTGAGCCAATGAGGTTTCGGTAAGACTATATTTCCTACATTTATAAAACTGTACTCTAGAATACTGCACAAGGAAATTGCCTAAGAAAGCCAGCTTATATGGATCCCTATGGCTAAGTCATATAGAACTCCATTTCTATTTAAGAAGTCCTTACACTATGTTTCAGAAAATCAATTTTTGCATTGACAGAATGCTTTACATGGTAATTTATTCAGGGACATTCATATTCATGCACACTATACTTGAATTCAGTGTACTCCAAGTACTCATGGTTCTATACAAACAAGGAAGTTTATTTAGCTAACTTGTCACGAGCTGTGTGGTTGGTGACCCAGGTAGCTTTTCTCAGCTAACAATTTCTTCTGCCTTCTTCTTCAGAGTCCCAGATAACCTACATAATTGTGAGGAAAGCATCTTCACTCCCAGAATGAACAAAGAAGTAAACAGTATCTTGTCAGATGTGTTTACATTTGCTTATACACCACTGAGGATGAGAAAATTGAATACTTTGGGAAGTTTGGGGAACTAAATTCTTACAGAAGGCTAGTTAGAAGCAGAATAAATATGACATTGTATTAAAAATAATGGTATTCTTGAGTTGTAACAAGCTCTATTGACCCCTTTACTAACCTGCAGACATGTTCCTTTATCCTTCTGTTGGTAGTTGACAGTTTCTATATTCCTTTAATGCTCTTGATAATAGAAGTAAGGGACGAAGTCAAATGCCTCCTTCACATCTATTGCTTGCACACTGAGTAAGCACAACAAGTACTTTAACTGGAAGAATCCACTTTTACCTAGGTAAGAATGTAGTTTGCAGGGAAAGATAAAGTAATAGAATAGAAATGGACACAGATCTAAAAACAGAAAGCTCTGTATATCAGCTAAGAGGATCAAAGGGATGAAGAATAGAAGAACTTCAGACCAGAATTAATTATAAGGAGGTAGTGGCAAACATATTGAAATTTTCAAAAAAAGAGCAAGAAATTCGGATGCCTATCATTGACCAACCTTACTGAGTGGTGCTGTTTAAAAGCCTGCTCAGTTAGTATGAAGGTGGACAATAAGATCTCACAACTTATATATAATGATTCTGTACTTTCTAAAGCATAGTCTTGCTTACAGTTTAACCTAATTTCTGACCTTTGTTTCTCATCAGTTTCTTCCTCTTGAGAGGCAGCTTCAAGATATAAACTTAAGAAAATGTAAAGTGACAAATCTCAGCTTGGGATAAAATGGAGAAAAGAAGAAATTTGTAGCCTTTTGATACTATTCCTGTACAGAAACTGTTACATAGAGGATTTGGGGGGCTTAGAAAATGGAAGGTGGCATTTTCAAATATTATTTTATTGATTGTATGTGATTTTACATCATGCATCCAATCCCATTCATCTCTTCCTTTCACTCCATATTTCCCTCTGCTTTTGTAAATTCTGGTCCCTGAAGAAAAAACCAAACAAAACAAAAAAAACCAAAAATTTATTCTAACATGGAGTCTATGGTATGTCAGTGTGTCACACAATATATCCTTTTGTCCAAATAGTTTTTTTGGCCTGGGGAGGGGCTCATTCTCCCGTGCTCATGCCCTCAGTACCAGCTCACCCCAATCCTTGCCACCAGGATCATCTCTTCAGTGTCTGCTCTATTGTGCTGTCTAGGAGAGGTGTGGCATCCTTTCCAGAATGCTGCAGCTAGTGATGGAGAGCTGCCTTCCAATACTGCCTATGCAAGGGGTAGATTCAATTCTCCAGTCAGCAAGGCAATAAGGAGAAAAGAGAGTGCCAGCTTTCCTTTGCTCATGCCCACATAACAACTCACCTGTGCCCATTCCACCAAAGTCAGCTTATGGAAGTCTCCAGGTCAGGGTTGGGTTCAGCTCTATTTAATCTTTGGACATCCACAAGACTGCAGGCAGCAGAATAGACCACAATCATCTTAATGAACTTTGGTGGCATCATGAGCCACGCACATCAACACAGGCCCCTACAGCTACAGGGTTATGGGCACAGACATGGCCCTCTGTGGCAGCTTTGGCTGGGATTTCTCATTGGCCTCAAGTAGCAGTGCAGGCTACTCACATCAGGCTGTTTCTCACCACTTTCTCGTCTCCAGATCCACCACGTTTCATAGTGAATAAAACATTCCACCTCTCTTTCCCATCTCTACATCAAAAAATTGCTCATTGTAGTGGCACCCTCACAGGGCCACATCAGAAATGGCATCTTCTTTTGAAAAGTAAGGTGCATAAATGCTTGCTTAACCTGAAGATTCCAGGGACAATAAATCCCTGAACAAAGTTAAGCATGACACAGCAAAACTGTAGTTCCACATAGATTTTTTTCCTAACCTTATGATGGACATACCATCACAACCAACTAGAGAGATTAGCAAAGATGCAATGATGAGAAACAAACCCAGTAGACTCTGGGTCTGCACACTGCAGGGACTGCTCCTCCTCTGCCTCCTAGGCTAGGATACAACTTTGGGAATCACAGCAACTCACACAGTGGTTAGCTCTCTCAATGCAAGAAGACACAAGTCCACTGCCATTTGCTTTGCCACTGGCTCGATTGATGAACAGTGTAATTCACCATTTCCCAAAGAGCAAGAACAGTAACTGTCATTACATCTCCTGGTCAGTGCATCTTCATAGTGTAAAAAACACACAGATTCTCTTTTTCTTTTCTTCTTCTTCTTCTTCTTCTTCTTCTTCTTCTTCTTCTTCTTCTTCTTCTTCTTCTTCTTCTTCTTCTTCTTCTTCTTCTTCTTTAGTATAGACTAGTTTATTCAGGGCATGGGATGGGAGTTAAGGGGAGTAGTAGAGGCAGAGAAAGGCAAAGAGAGGGAGAGAGTAAAGAAGCAAGAAGCAGAGGCCAGTCATGACCATGTGGAGAGAGGAGGGTGGGGAGGAGAGCCAAAGAGGGGGCAAGAGAGAAGCTGAGAGTGAGAGAGGTAAGGGAGAGATAAGAGGTAAGAACAGCTTCTCTTTTTCTTTTATCTCTCCGCAGATGTACTCATTTACTTGCTTCTTTTTCTACCATTACATCACCACCTGCTTGCTCACCGCCCCACACACTAGTCCCAGAAGTGTTGTCTCCATATTCAAACAGTTTAGGGAAACAAAATACGCATGTTCCCTCATTTCTTCAAGAGCTTGCCTAACAGGAGAAATCAAATTTAACCTTTCATTTTCTGAGCTACTTTGTCAATGAGCCTTAATTAAGGGTTTCATAATCTTATCATTTTTGCAATAATCTCTAGGAGGCAGAGTGTTTACAACACAAAACGGAAAATGTGTGAGGACTGGAAGTAGCAAGAATATATTGATCTTTATGTGCAAACTTATTGGGAAAGGTTTTTCCCTGTTTGATTACTTTACATGTTTAATTATCAGGGTTGAATCCATCATGTTCCTTAGTGCTTCAAAGCTTACAGGTCAGCCTCGGAAGGATTATTCTTACAAGGTTTTTATGAATTCCATGCTAACATATTTATTTCATCCTTGAATTATTATTTATTCAAAAAAATTATTTTCATTCTCATTTTTCATAGCTTTTAATTTTAAGATTAAGGTCAAGATTCTCTCTCTCTCTCTCTCTCTCTCTCTCTCTCTCTCTCTCTCTCTCTCTCTCTCTCTCTCTCTTTTTCCTCCTCTTCCTCCTCCTCATCCCTTTTCTTTCCCTATCTCCTTTCTTGTTATCATAATTGGCTGTAAATAATAGAATATACCATCTAGAGTGGTTTGAACAAGATCTCAGACAACACAGCAGCTTGTTATTTTTCATCTTGTCACAGTTCTTACCTATTCTGGGAACATGCTCAGTTAGGACAGATCATCAAGTACCCCCAGTCCAACATCCACCATGCCTCCACTCCCTGAAAACGGTCTAACAATGATTCTCACCATTGCTGACAGGCTTGCTTAAAATCTTACACAATTGAATAGTTGAATAGAAACCCCTTTAAATATGAGCCATGCATCCAGCTACCTTTACTTGTCAACTTGACAGAGACAAATCATCTGATAAAGTACATTGAATTGAGGAGTTACACTGATCAAATTGACCTGTGGACAAATATGCATTTTTTTCTATTATTAATTGATACACCAGCTTTGCACACAGTGATACCACTCCATGAGCAGAGAACTAATAAGAAATCTCAGCAACCATGAGCCTATGAGGAAGCTAGCGAACAACATTCCTGAATAACTTTTGGTTAAAGCTCTTGCTTGCATACTTGCCTGAATTCTTTATCAAAATCAAGACCTAATGTCTAGGTCTTCAATAAATTACACTGATCAATTTGTCAGTTTTCTTGTCACTACCAAATCATTTTTATTACTACAAATCTGTAGGACATTTTGAAATCAAGATTGGTGGGGTATCCAGCAGTTCTTTTATTGTTCAGGACTGATGTAGCTATCCTGTTTTTGTTGTTGTTGGTTTGTTTTTGTTTTTGTTTTTTTGCTTTTTGTTATGTCTTGGTTTTGTTCATTTGTTTTGGTTGTTTTCCCATATAAAGTTGAGAATTGTCCTTCCAAGGTCTGTAAAGGATTGTTTTGAAACTTTGGATATTGTACTAAATCTTTAGATTGCTTCTGGTAGAACAGCTATGTTTGCTATATTTATTTTACCGATCCATGAGCATGGGAGATGTGTCCACCCTCTGATATTGTCTTCAATTTCTTTCTTCAAACACAGTTTTTATACAAATCTTTCACTAGATCGGTTAGAGTGACCACATGATATTTTATATTATTTGAGGCTATTGTGAAAGATGTTTCTTTTCTGGTTACTTTGTCTGCCCATTTATCAATTGTATATATGATAACTACCGAGTTAATTTATTTTTAGTTAATTTTCTATCTGGCCACTTTATTGAAAGTTTTTTTTATCAGCTGTAGGTGTTACACAGTAAAATTTTTAAGGTTACTTATGTGTACTAACAGATCATCTGAAAGAGTAATTTGACTTCTTTTCTAACTTGTATTCCCCTAATTTCCATCAGTTAAATTATTGTTCTAGCTAGAACTTCAAGTACTATATTGACTATTCATGGAGAAAGTAGACAACATTATCTTCTTCTTGATTTTAGTGGAATTGCTTTGAGTTTGTTTTAATTTAATTTGATTTTGGCTATTAGCTTGCTATAAACCATCTTTATTACATTAGGTATATGGCTTGCATTCCTAATGTCCTTAGAAATTTTATCATGAAGAACTTTTGGATTTTGTCAAAGGTCTGTCCTGGATCTAATGAGGTGATCATGTGTTTTTTTTCAGTTTATTAATATAGTGGATTATGTATACTGATTCTTGTATATTAAACTATACCTATCGCTGTGATGAAATCTATTTGCTCATGGTGGATGATATTTTTTTGTGTTCTTCAGCATAGTTTGCAACTGTGTATATTGTTTTTGTCTATATTTATAAAAGAAATTGTTCTGTAATTCACCTGTGTTGAGTCTTTATGTCGTGTGTATCAGTGTATATGTGACCTCATAAAAACAATGGCACAATGTACCTTCTGTTTCCATTTTGTGAAATAATTTGAAGAGTAATAATGTCAACTCTTCTTTGAAAGTCCGATAAAATTCAGTGCTAAAACCATCTTTTAGATTTTCCAATTGGGTGCACTACAGGTTTTAGAATTATGTCCTTGTGATCCTCTGAATTTCCTGTTTACGTTTTTCTTTTTTTGTTCCCTTTTAGTTTCTAATGTTCTTAATTTAGATATTCCCTCTCTCTGCTTTAAAGTTACATTGGATTAGTGTTTGTTTAATCTTGTTGATTTTCTCAAAGCCAAATTTTGTTTCATTGATTCATTGTATTGTTCTATTTGCCTGTATTTTATTGATTTCAGTCCTCAATTTGGTTAGTTCTTTCTGTCTACCCCTCTTGGATGTGCTTACTTCTTTGTGTTCTACTTTCTTCTTTGTGGTATACTGTTAAATATACTGGTATACTCAGATCTCCACAATTCTTTTATGTGGGCATTTAGTGCTATTAAATTTACACTAGCAGTGCTTTCATTTTGTTCTGAAAGTTTGCATATGCTATGCATTCATTTTCATTTAATTCTAGAAAGTCTTTAATTCCTGACTTTATTTTTATCTTGACACGTTATTTCAAAATAGTGTTGTGCATCAATGCAAAAGACCCAAGAGTTCAAAAATCAACCATGAGTTCACCTAAACTTGGACAAGCAAACTGTGAGAATACATTGGGAATAGCTTGATTTTATCAAATGGCGCTGTAGAGTTAAATGGGCAGACACAAAAATAGAGTCATTCTTCCATAGTATACTAAGCCATACCATACCATACTATACCCAAATACTAACTTACAATGGACCTCAGATATAAAAATACATGCTACAGTTCAAAGTATACAGGAAAACAGAATAGCATATTTTTGTGAGATTGGTTTATAATGTCTTCCAAATAGAGAAAACGTAAAGACATGGTCCAGAAAATGTTAATTTCATTGCAAATAATTTTATAAATAAAATAAAAAGGAGATATCTAAAGAATAGAAAAAATATCTGCAAACTGTAATTCTGGTCAGGGATTAACATCCAAAATAATACATGTTTACAGCTTACTAACTAAAAATTGTATAGGTAATTAAGTATTGGACAAGGAGCTTAACAAGATATGTCCCCAAAAGTGTTATCTACAACACAAATAACATTGTAAATATATGCTTAACACATCAGTCTTTAGAAATGTAATCAAGTAAATCAAATAAATGCAGTAAAATGCAAATTAAAATGATCCTGAAATTCTACCTTACACCAATCAAAATGACTAAGATGTAAAAATTTCTACAAAATTTCATTTAAGGCCCTATAGGAAGTTAATAATAAAAAGGATTATGACAGAATATTGGGAAAGATGTGGGTAGTTAGAACTATTACACAGGAGTTGATTCAATAAAGCAATAAAGTCTGTTAACCATTTCCTTAGAATGTTAAACAGGATTACCATGTGAGTAAACATTTTCACTCTTAGGCATATACCCAAACTCATGCAAGCCTTGTGTGTGAATGATTATAGCAGCATGATTCATAGGTTTCCAAAAGAAATGGCCAAGTGCCCACCATGTACGAGAGGGATACAGGTATAAGCACAGTGTGAAATATTTCCAACCACAAAACAGTGATGTACCAAGTGAAGTATGCACTAAAACACGGATGCTCTTCAAAATATTGTAAGCAAAAGGAGCCACTAACAAAAGTAGATTCGTCTTTCCCTGGACCTAGGAATAGTTCCCTAGGACCATAGGAGAGATGAGAGAAAATGGAGAAATGGGCCCAATTCGAATAGGGTTTCTTCAGCAGTGATTAAAGTCTACAAATGCTAGATTTGGGTGATGATTGGACAATTCAGGTGGTATATTGAAAACACCAAACTGTACAACTGTAAAGTCTCCATGAATTTTTTGAAAACAGGATGAAAGTAGAAATGGCAAATCCAACCCCAATTTATAGGAAGAAATAGTCATTAAGATCAGACGCATTAAAATCAGACAGATGCCTTCAGGGAAGTTGCAAAATTAAGTACTATAACTTGATCAGTCGAAAACAAAATTTTGATAAGTCATTTTTTTCACTTGTGGAATAGAATTTTTTCTTTAGTTATTGTCTAGGATAAATTTGAGAGACTCGAGCTGTACCAGTATCCCTGATTTGTTAAGATTAAAGTGAAAATGCTTTTCTTGCCCATCTTATTTTATGCCTACTAGATCCCCAAATTCCTCATGGTCTCTAGTTCTCTTGGTGGCAGGTATTCTTAGCTATTGTTGAGAGCTATGGTTGAGGTTGAATGCAGGTGACTTGAGTGCAGATGGCAGGCCAACCTTAGATTGTATAGCTTTGGTTCCCTCAGATACCAACAGTGAAACCCTGGTATCTTTCCTGTCAAGTTGCTCAATTGAACCCATAACTACATTTCAGCGTTCAGTCAGATTTATCATCTGGTAGAGGCAAAGGCAGACCTCAGTTGTAGTTGGTTTTACTCAACCTTCCTCTATCACCTTTGACCTAATACTCTACAAGCCACCAATGTTGGTGACAGGAAGACTTAAAATTGTTTCAACTTGTGTTTCAGGTTGACCAACTTCAATCAGATTCAACTTCAACTGAGCATCTTCAGAAACCATCCTTATCACCTTCTCTCACTGCTCTTGATCTATAATGTGCTAATATTGAATCATCTCCTGAAACTTGTGCATTTCTAGCATCTGTTTCTTTGCCTTTTCTTTATGCATAGGCTCAAGTAGACCATTGAACCTTTCCTGGGTCTCATCTCCCCAAAGACAGTCTATTGAAGGATTTAGCCAAATGTTTTGTTTATTTATTTTGTAGTGTGGACTTATAGGTTCCACTAAAACATGAGTGGACTGCATCAAGCCCAGGTTCTTGACTTTGTCAGCATGATTGACATCATCTACTGCACAGAAAACATCTTTCAGGTCATCAGAATCTGCGTCCCCAAGCCTCTTCTAGTCAGAGGAGATTCTTAAAGGCTCTTCTCTATTTCTGGATCAGTAAGTTGAGACAGGATGTCTTTATTGGAGCAATAATCATGGATCATCTATATTTCTCTTCCTCATGTTGAGAATGTTATGAAGATTTGGAATTTTTCCAAGAGCTAATTTCACATGGCCAGTAAGTCTCAACGAGCTCTGAAAAGGAACATTTCCACCATGCATTTCTTTCAGCCATCATGTGTTTACATGAATCATAGCTCCCTCAATATCAATTGCCTGAAGCATGACTTCATGAGATAGGCCACCTTCAAGAAGTGATTAAATAGTGAGGGAAAATTCAGAGTGAGACAAACACTGAGCAACTCTGCCTCAATGAAAACTGGATCAAGGTTGGGGTGGAGGCTGACCTCTGAGTTTCACAGTGGAATATAGAACATTGTACAACCAACAATAGTGGAGTATTTCATTCTGCCATGGTTGTCTAATTGTGTAATTCATAACTCCCAAGTCCATCCTAATTACAAGACAGTCTTATCTGGGGATGGTTTCAAAATCTTCTGGGAACTGGGTACGTAGTCTACACTCTCCCGGAATGGAATGCCTTGGTTTGGAGATAAAACACAATCCACAACTATTCTTGCTCTGTTAGATAACTGAACAAATATAACTATTAGACAAGTTATAAATCAATACCTTTCCCCATTGCATATTAATGTGAGAATAGTGGCTGACTACATGTGTTTGATCTTATGGTAGAATGAATAATATGAGATCACGTGAGTCATATAGCTCATGATCCAGTATCATATTGTCTTATTTTCTATTTCAGCAGTAATAAAGTTGGCTATATACATTTAGATAAGTGGGATGCGTCTTAGTATTTTCTTCATTTTGTTGTTAGTTTGAGATAGGATCTCACTGTATAATAGCTATATAGACCTAGAACTAATAGAGATTCTCCTGTACCTGGTTTTGGGGGTTAAAAGTATGTGCCACTGCACCTGGCAGGATATTATATCTTAATCACTCTGATTCCTCGAATGTGTTCTATACCATGAAGATGAAAATGTAAACAACTGGCACACCCGCACAGGGAGGGAGCTCACCAGCCTCCCCTTGGTGACCTTTGCTCCAGGGATCTACTGTGCTGAGCCTCCAGGTACGTGGGGACTACCCAATATAGCATCGCTTGGGACACAGCCTGTTGGGCTTCCATCTGCGTCCAAGAGCAGGGCAGCTCTGTGGTCCTCTGGGCACCTGCTGTGCTGTAGGCCATCTGCCCTGCAGAGTGATCTGCTCCGAGAGGGTGCAGAGTGCACTCCGCCATCTTTGCTCCAGCAACAGAGCAAATGAGACCTCCAGGCACAGGGATAATCAAACATAATATCGTTTGGAACTCAGCCAGTTGTGTGCTCCCTGCTCCCAAAAGCTAGGCAGTTCTGTGGTCACCTACGCACCAGCTGTGCTGTGGGACATCTGCCCTGCAGAGGGACCCGCTCTGGGAGAGAGCGCACCCACACAGGGAGGGAGCACACCAGCCGCCCCTTGGCTACCTCTGCTCTGGGAATTGACTACACTGAGCCTTCGGATGTGCAGGGATTCCCCAAAATAACATCATCTTGGGGCAAGGCACATCAGGGCTTCAAAGCTACTCCGAAGAAGGGCAGTGCCACAGCAATCAGTGCCAGGGGAAACCCTGTAATCTGGGGGGGCGGGGCAGAAATAGCCTTGCAGGCTCACAGGAGGTCCAACCAACAACCAGTGACAGCAGGACCAACTAACACCAGAGGTAACCAGATGGCAAAAGGCAAACGTAGGAAGGTTACTAACAGAAATCAAGGCAATATGGCACCATCTGAACCCAACTCTCCCACAGCAGCAATTCCTAGATACCCCATCATACCCGAAAGGCAAGATATGGATTTAAAATCTCTTCTCATGATGCTATTAGAGGATTTCAAGAGGGACACAAATAAATCTCATAAAGAAATACAGGAGAACATGAATCAACGGGTAGAAGCCCTTACAAAGGAAACACAAAAATCGCTTAGAGAAATGCAGGAGAATATGGGTCAACTGATGGAGGCCCATAAGGAGGCAACACAAAAATCACTTAAAGAAATGAGTCAACGAGTAGATGCCCTTACAAAAAAACACAAGAATTGCTTAAAGAAATGCAGGAGAATATGGATCAACAGATGGAAGCCCATAAGGAGAAAACACAAAAATTGATTAAAGAAATACAGGAGAACTTGGGTCAACAGGCAGAAATCCTGAAAGAGGAAATGCAAAAATATCTTAAAGAAATACAGGAAAATAAAAACAAACAAGTGAAGGATCTCAGCAAATCCATCCAGGATCTAAAAAAGGAAGTAGAAACAATGAAGAAATCACAAAGGGAGACAACTTTTGGGATAGAAAACCTTGGGAAGAAATCAGGGGTCATAGATGCAAACATCAACAATGGAATACAAGAGATGGAAGAAAGAATATCAGGTGCTGAAGATACCATAGAAAGCATCAACTCAACAGTCAAAGAAAATGCAAAATGCAAAAAACATGTAACCCCAAACATCCAGGAAATCCAGGACACAATGAGAAGACCAAACCTAAGGATTATAGGTATAGATGAGAGTGAAGATTTGCAACTTAAAGGGCCAGTAAATATCTTCAACAAAATTATGGAGGAAAACTTTCCTAACCTAAAGAGAGAGATGCCGATGAATGTACAAGAAGCCTAAAAAACTCTAACAGACTAGACCAGAACAGAAATACCTCCTGTCACATAATAATCAAAACACCAAATATACTAAACAAAGAATGTTAAAAGCAGTAAGAGAAAAAGGCCAAGTAACATACAAAGGAAGACCTATCCGAATCACATCAGACTTCTCACCAGAGACTATGAAAGCCAGAAGATCCTGGGCAGATCTCATGCAGACTCTAAGAGAACACAAATGGCAGCCTAGACTACTATACCCAGCAAAACTCTCAATCACCATAGATGGAGAGACCAAGATATTCCATGATAAAACCAAATTTACACAATATTTGTCCACAAACTCAGCCCTGCAAAGGATTATAGGTGGAAACTGCCAATACAAGGAAAGAAACTACACCCTGTCAAAAACGAGATAGTAATCTTCTTTCATCAAACCAAAAAGTAGATAACCACTCAAACATAAAGATAGTGTCAAGAATAGCAGATGGTAATAATCACTAATCCTTAATCTCTCTTAATATCAATGGTCACAATTCCCCAATAAAAGGACATAGACTAACAGACTGGATATGTAAACAGGACCCAGAATTTTGCTGAGTGCAGGAAACGCACCTCAGTATCAAAGACAAACACTACCTCAGAGTAAAAGGCTGGAAAACAATTTTATAATCAAATGGTCCCAGAAAAATTGCTGGAGTAGCCATGATAATATGAGATAAAATTGACCTTCAACCTAAAGTCATCAAAAAAGATGCAGAAGGACACTACATACTGGTCAAAGGAAAATCCACCAAGAAGAATATCTATGCTCCAAATGCAAGGGCAACTTCATTTGTAAAAGAAACTTTGCTAAAGCTCAAAGCCCACATTGCACCTCACACAATAATAGTGGGTGACTTCAACACCCTGCTCTCTGAAATGAATCGTTCAGGAAAGCAGAAACTAAACAGGGACACAGTGAAACTAATGGAAGCCTTGGACCAAATGGAACTAACAGATATATAGAGAGAACATTTCATCCTAAAGCAAAAGAATATACATTGTTCTCAGCACCTCATGGTACCTTCTCCAAAATCGACCATATAATTGGTCACAAAACAGACCTCAACAGATATAAGAAAATCGAGCTTCTCTCATGCCTCCCTTCAGATTACTATGGAATAAGGGTGGTCTTCAATAACAACAAAAACAACAGAAAGCCCACATACACGGGGAAGCTTAACAATGCTCTACTCAAGGATACCTTGATCAAGGAGGAAATAAAGAAAGAAAACAAAGACTTTTAAAATTTAGTGAAAATGAAGGCACAACATACCCTAATTTATGGGACACAATGAAAGCAGTGCTAAGAGGAAAATTCATAGCCCTGAGTGCCTCCAAAAAGAAATGGGAGAGAGCATACACTAGCAGGTTAATGGCACACCTGAAAGCCCTGGAATAGAAAGAAGCAAATACACCAAAGAGGAGTGGAAGGCAGGAAATCATCAAAATAAGGGCTGAAATCAATCAAGTACAAACAAATAAAATCATACAAAGAATCAACAAAACGAGGAGTTGGTTCTTTGAGAAAATCAACAAGATAGATAAGCCCTTAGCCAGACTAACCAGAGGGCACAGAGACAGTATCCAAATTAACAAAAGGAAAATGAAAAGGGAGAGATAACAAGAGAAACTGAGGTTATTCAAAAAATCATCATATGCTACTATAAAAGCCTGTACTCAACACAACTAGAAAATCTGGAGGAAATGAACAATTTCCTAGACAGATACCAAATACCAAAATTAAATCAGGATCAAATAGACCATCCAAACCATCCTATAACCCCTGAAGAAATAGAAGTCATCATTGGAAGTCTTCCAACCAAAAAAAGCACAGGTCCAGATAGTTATAGTGCAGAATTCTATCAGACCTTCAAAGAAGATCTAACACCAATACTCTTCAAACTATTCCACAAAATAGAAACAGAAGGAACACTACCCAACTTGTTCTATGAAGCCACAATTAGGCTAATACCAAAATAAAACAAGTTCCGACAAAGAAAGAGAATCTCAGGCCAATCTCTCTTATGAATATCGATGCAAAAATACTCAATAAAATTCTTGCCAACTGAATCCAAGAACACATCAAAATGATCATTCACCATGATCAAATAGGCTTCATCCCAGGGATGCAGGAATGGTTCAATATAAGAAAGTCCATCAATGTAATCCACTACATAAACAATCTCAAAGAAAAAACCACATGGTCATCTCATTAGATGCTGAGAAAGCATTTGACAAAATTCAGCATCCTTTCATGTTAAAGGTCTTGGAAAGATCAGGAATTCAAGGCCCATATCTAAACATAGTAAAAGCAATTTACAGCAAACCGGTTGCCAACATCAATCTAAATGGAGAGAAACTTGATGCAATCCCACTAAAATCAGGGACTAGACAAGGCTGCCTTCTCTCTCCATATCTTTTCAATATAGTACTTGAAGTTCTAGCTACAGCAATTAGACAACAAAAAGAGGTCTAAGGGATACAAATAGGAAAGGAAGAAATCAAACTATCATTATTTGCAGATGATATATGATAGTATACTTAAGCGACCCAAAGAACTCCTCCAGAGAACTACAGCTGATAAACAACTTCAGCAAAGTGGCCGGATATAAAATCAACTCAAGCAAATCAGTAGGCTTCCTATACTCAAAGGATAAGCCAGCTGAGAAAGAAATAAGAGAAATGAAACCCTTCACGATAACCACAAACAATATAAAGTATCTTGGTGTGACTCTAACTAAACAAGTAAAGATCTGTATGACAAGAACTTCAAGTCTCTGAAGAAAGAAATTGAAGAAAACTTCAGAGATGGAAAAATCTGCCATGCTCATGGATTGGTAGGATTAATATAGTAAAAATGACCATCTTGCCAAAAGCAATATACAGATTCAATGCAATCCCCATCAAAATCCCAACTCAATTCTTCATAGAGTTAGAAAGAGCAATTCAAAAATTCATCTGGAAAAACACAAAACCCAGGATAGCTAAAACTATTCTCAAGAGTAAAAGAACTTCTGGGGGAATCAGTATCCCAGACCTCAAGCTGTACTACAGAGCAATAGTGTTAAAAACTGCATGGTATTAATTAAAAATTAGTACTAATTGAAAACTAGAGTACACTTGACTATTTCAAAAGAAATACATCAAAAAGACGGTTTCCTGATTGATATTTACAGCAAAATGAGTTAAATGAAGTAGAATGAAAAGAAGAGATTAAGATCTATCTAGAACTGAAGCCAACCAGAATGTATTTCAGAGACTCTGGCTTTTTCTAGTCATTAACAATGAACTAGAACAGGTTAATAGGCCTTTTGTTTTTTTAAATTTCTCCTCTCATAGTTAGAAACCCACAGGTGTGATGGCAACAGACAGAGACACAGACACAGATACACAATCATACACAGACATGCAACACACACACATACACACACACACACATACACTCTCTCTCTCTCACACTCTCTCTCTCTCTCTCTCACACACACACACACACACACACACACACACACACACACACACACACACACACACACACTGCATTTGTTCTTGTTTTTTCCAGGATATAAAACTGTTCATGTGGAAAATGTTGACATTCATTTGCAGCCTCAGTGTAACATTTCTTTTGTTACTGGCTCTTACTAGCAGTTCCTGGTATCCAAACAACTCAGTATTTCAGAATCTTCCTTTCATCTAGGACCTTGGCATCACATGAAAGGGGGGGGTGTCTCAGTATTACCAGAAGAGGGCAGTGAAGTTCCACATACAGAACTTGGCTGAGGAAAAAGCTTCTGAACCTGACTACCAACCTGTAGTTAATAAAGAACTGGGCAGAGATGCAAAATAGCCAGGTTTAGAAAAGATTTATTTCAGCTGCATAAGCAGGAAAGTCATAGACTCCCCAGAAAAACTCCATCTGTGGAATTCAGAGCAAGGCAAGGTGTGTTAGTGATCAAAGGCTAGAGTTGAAGCCATTAACCACCATTGCTCTTCAGAAGATGGTCCTCATGTTCCTGGAGTCTTCCCATGCAGGAACCTCTAAAAGACTGGTGCAAGGGATTTTATAATTTTAATAGCAGGAAGAAGATTGACATTTTTGACATCTGGATTTAAGAATTGGATAGTTTAAAATGAGAAGTGGAACAGGAAGCTACATGTTATATCCAATTGCAATTGAGAAATACGGGTGAATTATAACAACTTTGTTAATGAGATATTTTGATGCTAGGCAAATTTCTTCCCCCAAACCTGGCCTTAACAGTTTAAAGATATAAATTGAATTAGACCATTATGAAGACAGCATCCCTGTTGCCACTGACCTGTGCAATTGTGTCTCTTAGTCTTCCTTCCAGAATATTCTGGAGATGGGGCCTTCAACTGTGTGGCTTTAGTCTTTGAGTAGATGCTCTCAAAAGAATATTTAAAGTATTTGGAGGTGCTTGCAAGTACAGAAGTATCTGAACAGGGAAGGGGGGGATATTTATTGACAATTTCTGCTTTCTGCCACCCACCATTGTTTTCCTTTCTGTTTGAGTGTTATAATGAAAAACTTGCCTGAAAGACAAATTTCAAATTGTCTATCTCACAGAACACTAGAAAATTTTGCTTCAAATACCTATTTCATTAGACATAAAGCATGGACATTATTTTGAACCAGTATTTTAAACTCTTATATAAGTATTCCCAATCCCTAGATCTTTTGGAAAAGAATTAAGATGTCTTACCAGTTTATTTTTAAGTGACTTACAAAGCAAAAGCTTTCTCTAATGGCTCCACATACATCCTTTGTTTGAGTTGATCCTCTCTTCAGTCTTCTTGTCTCCTCTATCTTCCAACCATCATCCTGTACCTTCATACTTGATATTTTGTTACCCATCTTCTCTTTCTTATCATCTATATTCTACTGGACTCCCCTCTTGTGGTAATCCACTATAACCCCTTTCTTTTCTTTCTTTTTTTTTTTTTTTGACTCCTTCAGGTACTTAGATCTAAAGAGTTAAAGTCAGAATCCAGATATAAGGGAAAATATGCAGCATGTTTGAAATACAAATTCAGCATGATTTTTCACAGTTTCATCTGTTTAACTGTAGTTTACATGATGCATATTAAGCAAATTTCATTGTTGATGAACATCTAGGCCGAGTTAATTTTCCAGCTAGTGTAGATAACTTATCAATGAGCATGGGTGAACAGGTTTTCTGTAGTGGAATAGGGTCTGCCTGTAGCCTCAGGAGTGGTTGAGTTAGGTCATGTGTTGTTTCTAGCTTTCTTAAGAACTACCACAATGATCTCCATCATAGCTGCACCATTTTATATTCTCACCAGAGGTGTATAAAGCTTTCACATTTTTTTCCTTACAGCCTCCCCAGCATCTACTGTCATTTGATTTAGCCATTGATAATAGCCATCCTGACTGAGTGTGATGAATTTTCAAGTAGTTTTAATTTGTATTTTTCAGATCAATAATTATATTGAGCACTTTTTAAAGTGTTTGTTGGCAATTAATATTTCATGTTTTGAGAACTCTCTATTCAATCATCAATCTAAATCTGTGGGAGATTTGCTTATGTCTTTTCTTCATACTTAGGTTTTTGAGTTTTTCACACACACACACACAAACACACACACACACATTAGATTTATATTTGTCAGATATTTAGCTACTTGTATATTCGTGAAAAAGGACAGCCATTATCTTTGGTAACATACCCAGCTGTGTGTCAACCAGGCTTCAGTGGACAGTTCCAAACATGGGGTCAAGCTAATGGCTCTGGTTAAAATGTAGTCAAAAAATGTGAATATGAGATGAAGACTAGTATGTAGGAGGGATGACCAGAATGGGATGGAGTTACAAAGGAGGGAGAGGGTGAAAGTCATCGTAATGCATTATGTTCATGTATGAAATTGTCAAAGAACAAATTTAAACAATTAAAAGAAGCGTACCTGTCAACACCAGAGTACTGTTTACACATAGCAAAGATTAGTCAGGGCCAAGGAGTGCTCCTCTATTGGTCATCCCCTCCTTTGTCAACCTTATACTTTTACATATTGATTTTCACATTTCAGTTGCCATTCCTACCCACTGAAGATATTAATAGTAGTAATCCAGAGTCTTTTTGTATATCCCTTATTTACAAGCAAAGAATTGTCTCCCCTTTCTTCTCTAAGTCTTGTGATTAGGTTTCATGATTCTTCATACACATTCTCCTTCCTTTAGTAGTCCTATTAGAAATTTATTTCTCCAATTAACTAATAAGACAGGTATATACCACACATATCCTCCATTCAAATCAGTGTATAATGCACCATTTATTTCACCAGCATTTTAGTGATTATTTCTTAAAACATCAAGTCTCACGACTGAAGAGATGGCCTAGTGATTAAGATTTAGGGTCCACTCACATGGTGTTCGTAACCATCTGTGACCTAAATTTCAGAGACCATATGCCTTCTTCTGATCTATAGACAGCAGTCATGCACACGAGGCATAGTCATAAATAGAGGCAAAGATATACATACACATTAAATAAATAAATAAATAAATAAATAAATAAATAAATAACATAATCTCATAGAGTTAAAAAATATGATATGTATTACTGAATATATTGGGGTCAAGCAACATGACATTTAGATCCTTCAATTTTACCAACCAGAGTAGTAAACTTAAATCCAGAGTGTTGACTCAAATAACAATAATAAAATTATAAAGATTTACATTGCTTTCTAACTATCTATGTGCTAAATTTTCAGCAAGGTCTCCTTTCGAGAATGGAGACAGAATCAGGAAAGTGTGTTAGTTTATGGGGAAGTTAGAATTGGTATGTGATACAAAATATTGCATTATTGGATTCAAACTCTTTATAGATAAGGAACCTAAACCCAATGAAGTTGATTTTATTGTAGACTCTACATTATAAAGAGTCAATAAGCAAGTTTTGAATATTACAGTTGTCTGAATTCATCCATCTGTGCTAGTGTTTGACATTCCGTGTTATTAATTTTCTGATATTACTTATGCTTACGTCTATCTTTCCTAAAGCATGATTAGTCCTCTTTGGGGACATGGGACATTCATTATTTATCTTTGTATCCATCTCAATAATCCTCTTACAATGTGCCCCTTGACACACTGTGATGTTAAATCTTACTACATCAGGGCAGATATTGGATGTTCTGACAGATCATAAAGTGGCTGTTATGACAAATGCTACAAACCTGAATGGAACATCTGGGAACAACATGACAGGGGCACTAGGGGTGACAGCTGTGCATACAGCAAAAGCTCAAATTCTGAGCACTTTGGGGGAAGTAAACAAAAAATAGAGTGACAGCATTTGCAAATAAAATGTCCTGTGGGCACATTCCACATCTCTGAGGTGCCATGCTTGGAAAAAAATCAGGGTCCATTATGAGAAACCTCTACCAGTCACCCTTTTAAGCTTCATCGATTTTTATGCACAAAATAATGACATATTTGAGAATGATAAAAGGATGGAGCCAATAAATAAGGAAGGTGGATAACCACAAGCCACTACAGAGATGTAATTACCGTTGGATTTTTAAAAACAAAACCAGGATTCCATTCAGGATGTAACTCTTCTATTATGAATGTGCGGGCATAAGTATGCTTTCCAAGTAAAATCTTAAGTAGGTTCAAGGACAATACTAGGGAGGGAATAAATATTTAGAAGGCATTTTGACACCATGCCCATTTAGCAAGACAATAGTATTAGGTTCTATAAGAAGACTCAAAATTTCTATGACCTTGGAGTTTTGACAGTACCAATTAGCATGGAGACACATTAATTATTTTTTAAAAAAACATTTATTATTTATTCTTTTACAATTTTTCAATTTACTTTTTATCATACCCATCTCCTCCTACAATCTTTATTTCCTCCCTCTAAATCCCTCATTATTCTCAACAAGTCCTTTTGCTAACATATTTTTATTATTTTTATGACACAACTTAATTAGTATCAATTCCATGAGTATTGATAAGCATTTATTTACATAGCATAAAAAAACTTACCAGTAGTTATACTACTGAAGAATAAGGACTACCTCTCCCAGAACAATCGTTAACTTCTTATAGATCTTTAGATAGGGGTGGCATCCTATGGTTCTCCCACATTGACCAAAGAATGTTGATGGGCTCCATCTTATACAATTAGTGTATGGCTAACCATACTACTATGAATTTATTTCTGTAATATCCATGTCATTTTCAAAATACAGCATTTAATAGCACTTCTCTATACACTGTATCATACATTCTTTCAGTGTTCTGCAGTGTTTCCCATGTCTTGGAGGAGGGAACACAGATGTCCCCTTTATTACTGAGCACTTAAGAGTCACATATTCTTAGCATTTTGGCACTATATTATTCTCTGCCTTAGATGCTGCCCATTTATAATAGAAATGTCTCCAATCAAGTCAAAAAATATCTCTAATACTTGGGCATATATACACATATAAGCTTCATGTTATGCCCACTTACCAATCAGCAGTCATGTGATCCACTCTATGTGAATTTATGACTTCCCTGCCATTGCCATTCCCTGTTGACAATACCAAGCATAAAGCCTTCTTGTGAACAGATCTCAAATCTAATCGGAAAGTAATTGGTTATTTCCGAAATAGCTATGCCACTACTCAACCAGTGGGTACACGATTACTATCCACCCTTACACAAGGCAAGACTAAGTCTATTGCTTCAAAAAGAAAAGCATGACACTGTTTAGCATTTCCTAGAATGTCAATATTGTACCTCATGGTAAACCACTAAGTAAGACCATGGGTAGTCTTGTTGACTAGAGGTGTCTGAATAGCACCTTCCACTTGATTGGAGGTTAGCCTGCTGAAAGAAACCTTCTAGATCAGTTCCAGCTTGATTTCACTATGTGCTTCTCTCAACATCTTGCTCTAGCTAGCAACCAAAAATATGCTCCAATATGTTAACTAAGGGACTTTCAGCCATTTTCTTGACCTAGATTCTGCCAAGTTTCTTAGTTGTATTTTTTTTTTCTGATTTTAAATCTGGCTTGTGAGACTCAAGAGATGGCTCTGTTGTTAAGAACACATGTGGCTATTGAAGAGGGCAAGAATTTGATTCCCAGCACCCAAACTGAGTGGCCTATGGCTACATATAACTTCAACTTCTGAGTATATGATGCCCCTTCTTGCCTTTGCAGGCACCCATACACAAGGCATGAATAAGACCATTGTTTCAAAAACAAAAGCAAGACATTTCATTTTTAATATGATCCAGGCCTAAAGAAATTATTTCCTCAGAATACTCCCATCTTAATCTCTTCATATTGTTCTACCAAATCACTAAAAATAGAAATCATTAGTAATTGTTTTAGAGGATGGAGAACATAAACTCATCAAAGCTAGGTTTAAATCTACTGGGGGGCTTTTTCCCTGTGCCACTGTCTTCTATTTCTTTGCATCCTAAAGCAGCATTTCACCACCTATGACAGTTTTGGGGTCAAATGTCCCATTCACAGGGGTTGTCACGTATCCTTCATTTCAGGTTACATTATGATTCATAAAAATAGCAAAATTACAGTTGTGAGTAGCACCAACAATTTTTAATGCTTGGGGTCACCACAATATGAGGAACTGTATAAAATACAGACCTACTGTTCTACAGGCATGAAGAAGTGATCTGAAGGTCTTTTTTTATAATTGAATTATTGCATTTTGGATACAGAACTGGGTGTGTATTTCAGTGATTCAGTGGTTACTTAGCATGCACAAGGTCTTAGATTCCCTGCTCTTCAGTAATTGAAAAAGCAAAATAAAACTGAGTCCTGCATGTTAAAGACTAAACCCCCTCTTTGAGAGGTGATGGACACTTGTAAAGATGAGGCATAGTAGGAGTGGTCTTCAAGGGATGTGGTATGACATAATAAAGCATAATATGTTCTCACAAACTTTTCTTTATTTCCAGGTCAGGAAGTGAATATTTTTTTCTACCTGACATTTATGCCCTCACAATGGAAAACAAAGCAAAATAAAATGGTTGATGGGCTCAAGAAAAGAATCTGCAAAACTGGGAGCCAAAGTAATTCTTTGCATTATTGACTTTCTACTTCAGTGATTAAACCCCAAGATCAAGACATCTTATAGAAGGAAGAGTTTATTTGAGGATTCAGAGGGAGAAGAGTCCATCAGGATGGACATAGCACAAAATGGCAGGCATGGCTGGTAGAGAAGAAATTGAGCATTCACATCTTTACTACATGCAGGAAGCAAAGAAAGCAAGTATCCATGGCTTTTTAATTTCAAAGCCATCCCCCTGTGATATCACTTCATCAGTCAGGCTGTACCACTACAACTTCACCAAGTAAGAATCCCAGTATCAGACCAAACACTCCAATGCCCAAGACTATGGAAGACATCTCTCTCTCTCTCTCTCTCTCTCTCTCTCTCTCTCTCTCTCTCTCTCTCTCTCTCTCTCTCTCTCTCTCTCTCTCCCCTATATTACAGATTTTTATCCTCCCCCCCCCCCCGTCTACCCTCTGACTGTTCCACATCCCAAACCTCCTTCCCGCAGTTTCCATGAGAATGTCCTTTGTCTCCACCCCATCAGAACTCCCCACTCCCTGGAGCCTCCAGTCTCTTGAGGGTTAGGTGCATATTTTCTGACTGAAACAAGACCCAACATTCTTCTGCTGTATATGTGTTGGGGGCCTCATATCAGCTGGTGTATGCATGCTGTCTGGTTGGTGACCCAGGGTCTGAGAGATCTTGGGGATCCAGGTTAAATGAGACTGCTGGTCCTCCTACAGGGTTGTCCTCCTCCTCAGCTTCTTCCAGCTTGTTCCTAATTCGACCACAGAGTCACCAGCTTCTGTCCATTGGTTGGGTGTAAACATCTGCATCTGACTCTTTGTGAATCCATATCTGAAGACAATTTGCATAAAAACTGAAGAAAGTATTTCTGCACAAGCATGACGTTTTACTTTATTCCTGTATATATCAATCTAACTTTCTAGATTTCTAACCTAGCTACTAACCTAAGTATACTAATTGGGATATGCAAATCAAAAATTATGTACATAAATGAATATTAAAGTCCTTTCTTTTATCTTGAGAATTTCAATTAGAAAATGGCCAACTTATGTAGACACTTCATAAAGAGAAAATGGAGATACAAAGATGTATCAAAATGTTCTTTATCAGGACCACAATGTTTTGTGATGTTGCTAAAGATCATGTGTGGGTAAGTGCTTCTGATGTGGCTGGGAGATGGATTGATAATGCGGCTTGTGTTATAACTCAATATCAAGCAGATGTCCATCATCTATTCCATGGTGATGTTTGTGGGCCATGTGGCTGCCAGAGGCTATAATAAAGTGAGTGGCTTGATCTGCCACCTGGTTCCATTTTGATGTCCATGGTCCAACTGCCTGAATGGGATTTTTCTGCATTCCTGGTCCTACTGCAGCTGGGCCCTTTGCTTGTGGTCTCTGTTATAGCCAGCAACCATGTGGAAACCCAGGGTCCATATTCCCACTGACAGTAAGGAGCAAGGAAGCTACTTTGGCCAGGATAAAGATGATTGCAGATGCATAATTGAGAAAGACAGATATGGAAGATTTCTGTGAAAACCCCTATTCCCCATGCTAACACTCCTGCCGAAAAATAAGAGCCTAAAAAGAAAGCCATCAAAGAGAACTCATTAAAATTGTGATGAGGATGCTGAGGTGTTGCTATTCACAATTGATAGCTTGTGATAGGAATGCCGGTAGAGAAGGACTCAGTTTTCTTAAGGATCCTGGCCCCTAGGAGTTTTGTCATGCTTTAGTGGATATGTATGTGGACAACATAAATTAAACTTTTTAAATTATGTTTTGTGGGGGAGGTCACATGGGTAGGGGCAGACTGGGAATTGCAATCAGGGTGTTTGATGTGGAATTCCCTAAGAATCAGTAAAAACTACTGTTTTGAAAATTCAAGACAACAACAAAGATGAGGAAAATTGTCCTTCGGCTCATGGCAATGAAAATAATACATAGCCATAAAGTTTTAAAGAGTTACTTTCATGCACGGACCAATACAACTTAAGTTTAACCCTTAATTGTTAGTTGCGATGTAAGTGGTAACAAGTGGTCAAAGAGTTGGATGATGTTGTGTAAAAGCTTTGCTTGCCATGTTTCTCTGACTTGTTAAAAAAAAAAAGTGTCTATAGCCGATTATCAAGGAGAAGAGCGGTAGGTCCAACTTCGGTTACCAAGTTGGGGGTCACAGGTAGGGACTGAATACTTTTAAGAGTACTTATCACTATTTAGTTCAAGGTACAGCACTCATGTCTACCACTTCGCAGAGCTACTTTAGAAGTGACCCTTTCAAGGTCCTACCGAGGACATGCACAAGGATGGTACTTAAAAATTATCTGTAGTAAGCCACCAAATGAATATCAAATTTCTGTTTCTTCTGTTTGTCCTGTGTGTGTGTGTGTGTGTGTGTGTGTGTGTGTGTGTGTGTGTGTGTGTATGTGTATGTGTGTGAGTGTGTGTATGTGTGTGTGTGTGTGTGATTGTATATCATTATGTTGTGCTTGTGGGGTGGGTCATATGAGTGTGGGTATAGGTGCTTATTCTAGATTTTATCCAAAGTATACTCTGGCTTTTAAACAAAAGCAGTATTCAATGTCGCCTGACAAAGGCTGAGGTAAATAAAGAAGAAACTGAAATCTGGACAAGCAATGGAATAAAATGGGTTAAAAGGCTTGGTTTATAGGACTCCAAAAGTTTCTACAGATCAAGCAAATATGTTGTTGTAATGTATATTAATTAGTTCTATTAGTTCTTATTATGACCTGGCCATCCTCCCCACCCCTAAATAATAGGCAGAATTCGAATGGTTGATTACTCCTTAACTACTTTTCTGTGTTAAACTGGCTATTTCCCTGCTGAGGTCTCCAAGTTACTTACTATTTGAGTCTTGCTGTTTACTTCTGACCCATCAGTCTGTCTGCAGGGACATTTCTCCGGCCACATGCCACATGATCTAGTCCATTCTGTGTAATGGAAACTTCCTGTTCTCTCCACCATCTTATTTTTCCTCTTCCTCTCCCTCCTTCCCCCCTGCCTTCTCCTCCTCCTCCTCCTCCTCCTCCTTCTTCTTCCTCTTCTTCTTCTTCTTCTTCTTCTTCTTCTTCTTCTTCTTCTTCTTCTTCTTCTTCTTCTTCTTCTTCTTCTTCTTTTCCTTCTTCCTCTCTCTCTTTCTCTCTCTCTCTCTCTCTCTCTCTCTCTCTCTCTCTCTCTCTCTCTCTCTCTCTCTCTCTCTCTCTCTCTCTCTCTCTCTCTCTCTCCCTCTCTCTCCCTCACTCTCTCTCTGTTGGTCCCTACCTGTAACTCCTTGCCTGGTAACCAAAACTTCACCTACCTCTATTCTCCTTGATAATTGGCTGTAGCCACTCTTATTAACTGGTAAGAGAAGTTTGGCAAGCAAAGTGTGTACCACATCATTTAATGTACATGTTAATCTGCATCTTTGGGACTGCAACCAGATCTCAGGGGCAAGCACTTAACATTTGAATAAACAGCAGCACTAGACAAATCCACAACACAAATGTGTCACAACTGTGTCAGTTTGGAATGTGTCACAACTGCATTGTCCAGGAAAACTTTTCTTCTTTCATTAAGCAAAACACATTTCATATGTCTGCCTTAAGTACTATGAACTGTGGAGATCAAATAATTAAATAAATCATGTCTCTGACAAGACCTCCCAGTGACTTGCATGGAAGATCCTCTAATCCCCCTTGTTTTTCTCTTGTTCTTGTATGTTATGATTTCTCATAATGAGTGTATTTTTTTATGTTTAAAACTTATTTAAAATGAAATGAGATACAATGGACTTATCTTTCAAAACATTAAAGAAAATTTGGTATTAACCACAGAACTCGAAAGAGTTCCTGCTAGTGGTATGACTCATAAGAACTCATCTTTAATTTAATCAATACTTATTTATTTATTTAATAATTTCCTACTGAATACAAAAGGCCACTGAGTGAACACTCTTAATTCTGTATTATTATTTTAGTATATTAAAGGAAAGCATTCTAAGTATGCAGGAAAATAGGAAATGAATGGATTTATCAATCTACTATAGCCACTCCATTAGTTGTGTATCTTTACATACCATCTGGACACCTTTTCTAATCCTTTAATTATTAATAATCAGTTCATGTTTTATATGTTCTAGGCAGCTTTGGTTGAGAGAAAAAAACTATTAAGTAACACAGTTATAGTATAAAACACACATATAAAGTATACTTGTGTGTGAGAAATTTATATAATTATGTTTTGTTTGCCAATATTTAAAAAATAAGTAAAATATTTTTTAATACATATTGAATAGCCATTGTAAATAAAAGTCTGAATTATTTTGAAACAGTTGCCAGACACATCTTTTTGATGTCCTATATTATTCCATACATTAGCTTGTCTACCTTACAATAATAGACTGGCATCTCCCAAGTTTAGGGCATGTGCACTAGCATCAGCTAGACAAAAGTAACAACAACCTGAGTCCTGATTCATTGGAGCATCATCAGATCTAATTAGCACACTCTCAGCTACTCTTGACTTCACAATTTCAGCTGAAATCCTGATTTGAAAGATATGTCTACACAAACTTTCTGAGACTCCTAAACCGCTATGAGATCGACTTCACATATTTGGGAGCTTGTGGTTGATGCTTATTCACTAGCATTTTGTTGTTTGTTTTCATTTTTTTAATGTTTTGATTTGCTCTTTTGTACACACTAATAAAAGTACCTCATGTCTTAAAAAACATGGATACCAGAATTAAAGTTGAGGAATTATACTGTTTCAGAATCCTGATGCAAGATGCCCCTTTAAGCCCTCCGAACTTGGCTAAGTGAGAACATTAAGACACTGAGAACAAGTCTGCTTTAGCAAAGGAGCCATTTTCTCCAGAGATTCCACATCTACATTATTCTGGGCCCTAAGTCTAACTGCTGAGCCATATGCAAACCATCAGATTCTGTGATAAAGAGACATATGGTATGACATTTTATAATCACTGATGAGCCTATAGGGCTCTGATAGTTTATTCCATCCTTGGGGACACACAGATGGCCTTGGTTGTACTTTGTAGGACACCGAAAAGAACTCAAAACTAAGAAATAAGGGAAAGACATTTGTAATGAGGGATAAGACAGGTAGAAGTGGGGAGAAAATGGAAAAGGATGAGAGGAACATAAAACAAAGCATATATTATGAAATCATGACAAAAATTGTGATATAAATTATGAATACTGATTTGAGAACAAGATGGGAATATAAGAAAGAGGTTAGATTATATGTTACAGAGCTGCCTTCATCCCCACTCCCAAACTATGCCCTAGACAGGACATTTGGTGGCTCTTTTAAAAGAGCAGGACTGGCTATTAAAGCAGTAATATACATTAACATTGAATGAAGGGATTTTTCATAAATTCTTTTAAATTAAAGAGTCTTTTAAATGAAAGGTTTCTTTCTTCATACAATATATTCTAAAAATACAATTTTCCTACATGCAGTTTTCCTACACTTTCTACCATAGAAAATTTATTTATGCTAATATATTTTCTAATGAAATTCTGTTTTGAAAATATGCTCCTTGATAATAAGTATTCTCCAGGCCAAAACCACAGTTCTCATAGTTATTTCTGAAGCTATTTTATGTGAACAGTTTCTATGAATTCTGGTTAAGATTACTCCAAATTCCATGTTCCAAATGTGAAAGCAGTCTCATGAAGATTTTATAGTTTTATAGAACAACAATAACAAATGTAAATCAAGTCAGGTTTACATTGGAGAGAGGCAGGTACCATTAGATGTGAGAAACTTTTGGACAAGTTCAGGATACTTTCTGAGCTTTTGAGTTGGCAGAAGTTAATGATGTGCTAAGTTAATTGATTCTAAAGG
Organism: Tokudaia tokunoshimensis; assembly: GCA_036184795.1. Classification (NCBI taxonomy): domain Eukaryota; kingdom Metazoa; phylum Chordata; class Mammalia; order Rodentia; family Muridae; genus Tokudaia; species Tokudaia tokunoshimensis. The sequence goes on from BTHU01000012.1 coordinate 108,742,840, forward strand.
ATTTTTATCTATTAGTTACAAGATGTTAGTTCTGACAGAAGGATGGAAAGAATAGCTTTGCTGAGAGCTAGAACTGGCCCAAGAGAAGCTAACTAGCCTTTGAATTTGCAGATTTTCTCTCTCCACATTATTGAAATTCTATTCATTTAATCAGTCTCTGTATATACAGATTTTTTTTTCAGGAATTTTCTGTTCACAGACTCACAATAGTATCTTATTCTAGATAAGAGTTTTAATTTAGGCTTAACCCCAGAAACACCAGAAAGCTTTAACTTAAGCAGCAGAATACTTTTAAAACACTAAGTAACTGTGAAAAACATTTTGGAGCTTTATTAAAAATAATAATCTGTTCTAAATTGCTTTAACTTATGCATATTCATCATTAATTAGGAAAAGAGAAGTGAGGTGGTAGGAACATTGTTTTTGGAATGAAACATGACTTAGAAGATTCATAAAGTGAACTTCTGTGTTTGTTTGGTATTTACTCCATTGTGGTGTGTTTAAATTCTTGAAAGTTTACTACTATAAGGAAGTACTCAGTTTGCAAATGGTAAAACTCTTGCTTTGAGCTCTGTATTAGTTTTAGATTTCATAAGACATTTCTTCAAAATATATTGGGCATTCCGTTCATGTTATACATTCAAGCCCATTATCTGCTGAATTTATCACCATTGGGCTTCAGGCCATTAGTGTCCATTTCCCCTTCCTGGTCTTTCTGGTTATCTAAATATGTTCTTAATTTAATTTAATTTTATTTTATTTTACTTTATTCTTTAATGTTTTTTACAGTTCAGTCTTCACGCCCCTCATGGTCTGCCCCCTGACAACTCACCATAACATCTCTCCCCACGTATCCAAGAAGATGCTCCCCCTCCAACCTACCCCACCAGAACTCCTCACTCCCTGGGGCCTCAAGTCTCTTGAGAGTTAGGTGTATCTTCTCTGGCTGAGGCCAGACCAGGCAGTCCTCTGCTGTATATGTGTTGGAGGCCTCATATCAGGGACCTATGCTCCTGGTTGGTGGTTAAGTGTCTGAAAGATCTTGGGGTTCCAGAGTAGTTGAGACTGTTGGTCTTCCTATGGGGTCTTAGATAGGAACTATTCTGGGTGAGAGCTTTTGACTGTGGTATGGCACTTGATGTCCTGTCCCTCCACTGGAATGTGACTCTACAGGTTCCCTCTCCCTACTGTAGAGCACTTTATCCAAGGCCATTCCCTTTGAGTACTGAGAGTCTCTCACCTCCCATGTCTTCAATACAATCTAGAGGGTCGCCCCACCTCTACCTCCTGAGGTTGCCTGCTTCCATTTTTCTGCTGGCCCTCAGGGCTTCAGTCCTGTCCCTCCCCCCTCCCAATACCTGATCATGTTCCCACCTTCCCCTCCCTGTCTGCTCTCCACTGTTACTGATGCTGTGGTGTGCTTGTAGACAGGAGCCTATGTACTGAATTTCTATCCCTTACTTTTGTTCATGTTTGAAGGAAGCAGAAACTTTCACCAATGCAAAGAGTAGCTCAAAAGCTCTGTCTTATATCCTCAGTTGTTGACTTCTCAGCTGGTAGTAACTTAGACATTTGCTGAAAGACATGGAAAACATCTTCCTTCTATCTGAGTCTTCCAGTTTGAATGAAATTAAAGAGCTATCAGGAAGGGAACAGCTTTGAAATTGCACTTGTTTAATGTTTCAATCTGACTTTCCCTACTGAGAAATTACTTGAGGAATAATGAGAGTTACCACCTATTTTCATTTCTTTCTATTCTATTCTTTCCATGACAAGTATTCTGGACAACAACAGCTAATGCATCCTGAAGAAGGAGGTAACACTTCAGAGACATAAGAGAGAATTACAATAATTTTTTCTCCCTGTGATTTAAACTGTTGAATGAAGCCTGCTGCAAACTTCTCAATACTAAGACTTAGTGAATTCTTTTTGCTGCTTAAGCAGTTTGAGTTAGATGTTTGCTTATTTATGAACTTATTATCTAAATATATAGACATAATACTTGTGTGAACAGGCATCCGTGTAAATGAAATATCTTACATAGCTAATGTAGTAAACATCGGAAAAGGGACTCAGAAATATAAAGTGTTGTTAGCCCTCCATCTTAGCCGACTGGTTAGATATTACAAGCAAAAGAGAATAGTAAGTAAATAAGTATTAAAATGGGTTATTGGGATTACAGTTTTTGTTTGTTTGTCTTGCAGTGACTTCTAGTACAAATATTCATGAATATTTTCTCTTTTGTGTGGCTGAAGAATTTAGTGAAAGTTGGTATACATTTTTGCCAACCAGGAAAGCCAATCCAGCCATCCCATAGAGCTTCTCTGTTTTTTTTTCATATGTAGGGCAGAGAATGGAGCTTGGTAACAGAAAAAGCTATTCCTAAGGTCAATAGCTGGAGTCTTACATATGGTAATGACCCTTCAAGAACACCTCAGTCTTTGCCTCTGCACAAGCAAAAACAAGCCAATATCAGCATTGTTTCAGAAGTCAGGAAATCTTCTTTGTTGATCAGTATTTCACATGAACTCTTTCTTCTTGCTGAGCAGTCTTTACTTTCCTGTTTACTGGTACTCTGTAGGGAGCAGCAGCAAGCTACCAATTCAAGGGCAGAGGGTTCCTTCCCATCAGACAGATGCTCTCAGATTAGGGCTGCTTTGATTTGCATTTCTCTAATGACTAAGGATGATGAACATCTCTTTAGGTGCTTCTCAGCCATTAGATATTCTTCAGGTGAGAACTCTTTGTTTAGCTCTGTACCCCATTTTTAATAGGGTTACTTGCCTCTCTGGAGTTTAACTTCTTGAGTTCTTTGTATATCTTGGATATTAGCCCTCTGTCGGATGTAGGGTTGGTAAAGATCATTTCCCAGTTAGTTGGTTGCTGCTTTGTCTTTTTGACAGTGTCTTTTGCCTTGCAAAAACTTTGTAATTTAATGAGGTCCCATTTGTCTATTCTTGATCTTAGAGCATAAGCTATTGGAGTTCTATTCAGGAAATTCTCCCCTGTGCCCATATGTTCAAGGTTCTTCCCTAGTTTCCTTTCTATTAGTTTCAGTGTGTCTGGTTTTATGTGGAGGTCCTTGATCCACTTGGAATTGAGCTTAGTGCAAGGAGATAAGAATGGGTCAACTTGCATTCTTCTGCATGTTGACCTCCAGTTGAGCCAGCACCATTTGTTGAAAAGGCTATCTTTTTTCCATTGGATGGTTTTAGCTCCTTTGTCAAAGATCAAGTGACCATAGGAGTGTGGATTCATTTCTGGGTCTTCAATTCTGTTCCATTGATCTACATGCCTGTCACTGTACCAATACCATGCGGTTTTTAATACTATTGCTCTGTAGTACAGCTTGAGGTCCGGGATACTGATTCCCCCAGAGGTTCTTTTACCCTTGAGAATAGTTTTAGCTATCCTGAGTTTTCTGTTATTCCAGATGAATTTTTGAATTGCTCTTTCTAACTCTATGAAGAATTGAGTTGGGATTTTGATGGGGATTGCATTGAATCTGTATATTGCTTTTGGCAAGATGGTCATTTTTACTATATTAATCCTGCCAATCCGTGAGCATGGCAGATTTTTCCATCTTCTGAGGTTCCATCTCACGCCAGTCAGAATGGCTAAGATCAAAAACACAGGAGACAGCAGTTGTTGGCGAGGATGTGGAGAAAGAGGAACACTCCTCCACTGCTGGTGGGATTGCAAGCTGGTACAACCACTCTGGAAAGCAGTCTGGCGGTTCCTCAGAAAACTGGGCATGACACTCCCGGAGGGTCCTGTTATACCACTCCTGGGCATATACCCAGAGGTTTACCTGCATGCAATAAGGACACATGCTCCACTATGTTCATAGCAGCCTTATTTATAATAGCCAGAAGCTGGAAAGTACCCAGATGTCCCTCAATGGAGGAATGGATTCAGAAGATGTGGTATATTTACACAATGGAATACTACTCTGCAATTAAAAACAATGAATTCACGAAATTCCTAGGCAAATGGTTAGAACTTGAAAATATCATCCTTAGTGAGGTAACCCAATCACAAAAGAACATACATGGTATGCAGTCACTGATAAGGGGATATTAACCCAGAATCTCAGAATACCCTAGACACAATTCGCATATCAATAGATTTCTAAGAAGATGGAAGGAGAGACCCCTGGTCTTGGAAAGACTGGATGTAGGGGAATGCCAGGACAGAGAAGCGAGAGGGGGTTGAATGGGGAAAAGAGGGAGGGAAGGGGGCTTATGGGACTTTCAGGGAGGGAGGAAACGGGAAAGGGGAAATGATTTTGAATGTAAATAAAAAAAAACTTAGAAAAAAAAAGCTTTCCTGCATTGTGGAATGTGAAAAACATTCAATGTAACAATTTTTGTGCCAATGAACAAATAAAAGTTACACAGTTAAGGATTAAAAAAAATAGGGCTTCTTTCTGATATTCTTGGCACATTTCTTGTAAGCAGAAGCAGGAAGAAGGCTTGAAGTGCAAAGATGTATTTTTCTTGCTGGTTGGATTTGTTTTCATCTAAAACCCAGCTAAAGCAAAGCCATCTATTATTGTCTGCTCATTTTGAGTTTTGTCTGAGGGAGTATAAAAACACACCCCAAGATCCAACACATTTCTGCCGGGCAGTGTGGATGTTTATTCCAAAGCTGTGAGATGGCAGAGTCTCAAAAGTACTGCTTGACCTGTACTTCTCCTGGTTCTGGTTGATGCTGAACCTTTCCAGGTGTGAAGGTTCTCTAAGACAGTTCAAGGAATTCTGAAGCTTGTATATGCTTTTATGCGGAAATTGTCCAAATTAGGATTTATTGTATTGATTCATGATTTTTTGCATTTTTTTTCCTTTCTGTGTCTGTGTGTGAATGTTCAGGCATAAATGTGGGTGTGTGTTGAACAGGAGGTATGCAGAGGTCTGAGAGTAACATTGAAAATGAGTATGAGCTCTTTACTCCCATGTTTGAGACTGAGTCTCTTTTTTCTTATTTTATTTGGCTTTGATTATTATTGGGGGTTACCCCCAATATACTCCTCTAACTGCAGGCTTGGCTGGCTTCCTCCCTAGTAGTGTACCCCAGGTACTTGAAGTTTCTCCTTACCATGTACTCATGGTTTCTCTACCCCTTCCCCCATTCATCAAGATTTCTTTCTCCATCACATTCTTCCCCCTCCCCTCATCTCTCCTCCTCCAAGGACACTCCAAACCCACCTGTCTCTAATCTCTCCAATAATTGGCTATAACCACTGTTATTTATCCAATCATTTTAAATTAAAGAACAAGGTTTACACAACAAAAGGCAGTAAACTTTAGAAGTCACTCATAGGCTTACACCTTCTTATAAAGAATTTAGCATTGCAATACATAGCAATAGACAAAACCTCAAAGAAGAGGAACTAGAGAAAAACAACCTTTTCTCTCTCCTTGGTTGATAGATCTGCCTTTATATCCACAATTCAGATCCATGTGGAAGTTCTCCTTCAAAAAGTTTCCTAGAAGTCAGTCTGTGGGCTTAGATCTGTGAACTGGAACAAGTTACGAATGATTCCGAGTTGTTAAGGACCCACATGAAGGTCAAACTGCACATCTGCTACATATGAGTGTGGAGGCCCAGGTCCAGTCTGTGTATGCTCTTTGGTTGGTGGTTCAGTCTCTGAGAGCCCCAATGGTTCAGGTTAGTTGGTCTTCCTGTGAAGTTCTTATCCTCTTTGGAATCCACAATCCTTCCTCCTATTTTTCCATAAGAGCCCCACGCTCCATCCACTGTTTGGCTGTTGTTCACTGATGCATAAGCCAGAGGAGGCTATATATTTCTACCTCATGCCTCATCACAGGGGTCACTGGGCTTGCAAAGGATCTCTGCTAACTCTAGAGATTGTCTCAGGTTGTCACGCTTGTGTGGCAATTTTTCTTAACCACTGAGTCATCTACTCAAACTGGATTCACATTTTCAATACATTTTCATTTCAAACAGAATGCATAGAGTCCTTTCACCTGTACTATAGAAAAAAGATATATATTTGGATAAGTAGAGAAATAAATAGAAAATCATAATTCATTGAACACTGGAGGTTTTGCATATATCATTGAGTTGCCTGACCCTTTCTTGATGGAAGAAACTGGAGAGAGCATCAAGGAATATATCCTGTTACACATGACCTGTTATAGAGTACAGTCATTTATCAGGGTTTCTGTAACATTAAATAGAATGGTATGACTTGAAACAACAGAAATTCATTGGCATATAATTCTGATGAAAGGAGTCTGAAATCAAGGTATAATGAGGTTATGCTGCTAAGGATATAATATGGAAATATTACATATGGAGATATATGTAAGCTTCTGATGATTGGAACCATCTTGCTATATTTTCATTGTAGTATCCATTCCCTCTTTATATATTCTTCTTTTCCACTTCATTCTTGTATGCACATATTAATTTCTTTCTCCTTTTTTTGCAGGCAGATATGATTTATTAAATGTATGCAATGTTGTTTCATCAAAGCTGGAATACGTTTACAAATGCTTTATTTCCAAATAATGCTACATACAAATGTTCCAAGAACATATTCGTTTGGGGGCTAGGATAGATATTAAAATAGAAAGTGACAAGCATGCTGACTCATGGTAAGTAAGGAGTCCCAGACTGTGCACACAGGGACTCAAGTACTCTTCCCAGTTTTGTCTCTTCCAATCATTGAGAAAATAATTAACTCATCTCCACAACTCCTTATATGGCCTCAATAAAAATGAAACATTAGAGCAGGTGATGAAGGACAGTTGGTAGAATCATTGCCTAGAATTCAACAAGTCTTGAGTTTAATCCCCAATACATATTAAAACAGACACAATAGTGTATGCTTGTAATCACAGCACTTGGGATATATAGAAAGGGGATTGGGTGTTCAAGAACATCTTTGGCTGTACCAAGAGTTTAAGGCTAGCCTTTGTGATGTGATGTGATGTGATATTCTTTCTCAAAAATATATTAGACTTAGAAATATATCAAGCTTCTTTATAGTCCTCAAATACAGACAGAAGAGTATCTTACCAGTTCATAACCTGCTAAGTTCCTACTACCTCTTCTTATATTATAGCACTTGAGTGTGCCCTTTTCATGCTTCTACAACAATTGAGATATGTGGGTATCAAAGCTTTTCAGGTAGTTTATTATAATTTCTAAATTGTAGCATGCAAACTTTCTTTGCAAGAGAAATACTTGGTTCATTCTAGTTCACTGACATTGACTTGCATTTTGAATTAGTCTGATTGCCTCTCATTTTGTAAATGGGAAACACATTCTAGATTACTTAAATTCAGAGTATGCACTTTGTTCCCCTCCTTATTGTATCATGTCTATCAGCTGTTTTCTTCTACCTGTATGAAACCACTGAGGTTAGTATTCTGACTGCTCAAGTAAAGAGAATATCTAATCTAAGCAGTCAACTCTCATTACATTTTATTTTATTTTGACAAGTGTGGTTCAGGCTTTTTATTTATGGAAATGCCTCCCAGTAACTAGTAAATGTGCTACAGTATGTTTTGTGAATATTGAAGCATCTAGGTAAAATGGAATAATGCAGTTGCCAGAAAATAATCTGGTGTTTATGCTGGCAAGGAAAAGAAATGTGGTTTGTATAGATATGCAAAATTACATTGCATATTTAAATTAGTCATGCAAATATCCTTCTACCATATTCCTGAGAGAAATTAAATAATTACAAATGGAGATAAATGCTAAAGAGAAAATAGACAAAAGGCTAGAATGGGAGGTAGGGAAGGGTGGGATGAGATATTTGGAATGGGTGGTCACAAAGGGTACAAAAAAGAAAATGCATAAAAAGGTGCAGGAATCAGCTATGTCCGAGTAGTGTGTGTGTGTGTGTGTGTGTGTGTGTGTGTGTGTGTGTGTGTGTGTGTGAGTGTGTGTGTGGTGTCTGTATGGAGAACTTTTATCAATGTGAGCATCTTATATCATAAAAAGTCTTGATACAATGATTAAATGATTGAGTTGTGAGACAAATTTGCACACATTAGTGATTTAGTCACTAATTATAAACATGCAACAAAAGAAATTTTGTAATATTTCAGGCCAAGATTGAATAATTTGTGTCATTTAATAAGTAGGTTTTTTTTTTGTTTTTTTGTTTTTTTTTTTTTTGTTTTTGTTAAGTGTTCTGGCAAGCCACTGAAAGATTCTTAGATAGTATGATGTGATTTGAAATTTGAACATTGGTCTTTTTCTGTCGAATGGATAGTAGAATGAATTAGGTCAAGGAAGGTAAATGGATCACTACTGAAACAGGTAAGTTGAAAGATGATTTCAAAATAAAAAATGTCATAATTGCTTAGAATTTGCATGCAATTTCCCCTAAAATGTACATTGAAAAGGTTAGTAGATGGGCTATTGTTATAAAGATCACATAAGAAAACTTAAACTTGTAACCCTCAGACTAGTAACTGAGAAATCACAGAAATATTTGGATCATCTTCATTTATCCAGTGCATAAAACTTTCTGTTAAAATTTAAGTATGTCACTTTAAATTAAACCAAAACCATATAATTATCAAATACCTTAGCCTGGACTCAAACAAAGAAGAACTTTTACAAAAATGAGCAGATAATCTGTGTGGATGGAACAGGAAACGTTCTTAAAGCATTAAAGAGTTATATTAGAAAATGAAACACTAAGAAAGAAAATAAAAGTCCTTGCAAAATAAAAATCAGATAGGAAAATTCAATAGAAAAGTATGAAAGGCAATAGAATTTAAGAAAAGTTATAAAGATATGAGAGGAAGAATACAAAAATATAATAACTAGAAAATTTATCATTGTCTCATCAAACAAAAGGATCATAAGTGAGATACAACTTTACAAATTAATGTCAATAAATGAAGAAGACAATCAGTGTTACCACATACTTAAAGAAAGCTTTCCAACCCTGTAGTTTTTCGTGGTTGTTTCAAGTTAAGGAGCCTTCTCAACTCCGTAGCTATTTTCCCTGAAGTTCCTGGGATTCAGTATGGAGGTCTTCAGATTTATGAATTTCAATTTGAAAATCAAAACTGGCCAGAGGACACCAGAGACTATCCACTCAATGCCAAAAAAAAAAAAAGACATTTCAAATCGAACACCAGCAAACAGCATAGAGCATATGGATATAGCATAGAGCCTTTGGACCATAGAATGAACTGAGTAAGAGAATGCTCATGTAAATGTCAGAGAGAAAAAAAATATAAACGTACAAAGAATATGGGGTCATAGAAGAATCAAATGCAACAATGGAGGAGCTAGAGAAATGTCCCTAGGAGCTGAAGAGGTTTGTAGACCCACAGGAGGAACAACAATATCAACCAACCAGTACCCACAGAACTCCTAGGGACTAAACCACCAACCAGAGTGTACAGGGAGGGATCAATGACTCCAGTCACATATGTAGCAGAGGGTGACTTTGTTGGACATCAATGAGAGAAAAGGTCCTTGGTCCTATGAAGGCTAGTTGCCTCAATGAAGGAGAATGCCAAGATAGGAGTGAGTGGGTTCATTAGCAGGAGTGGGTGGGAATGTGACGGGGGTTTTCAGAGGGGAAACCAGGAAAGGGGATAACATTTGAAATGTAAATAAAGAAAATATCTAATAAAAATAAATGTAAAAGAAAAAGAATAATAAAATGCTTGAGAGTAGCACAGGAAGTTAATAGATGATAAAGTAGACCATCATAGTTATGAACCAAAATTTCATCTGTATAGATTCTTTTCTAATAGTCAAGTTCTAATAAAGGCTCCACTACATATATACTTTCACAGAACTTTACAGAAGGATATGTTCTGCTAAGATAAACAAGAATTTAAGAAGGTAGAATTCGGACACTGAGAAATCTAAGGAGCTCACCTGAGAGAAGGAAGAAAATTTCCAGCGATACATAAAAGCATATCACAAGTGAAATCTATTCAGTAGCCATATAAAACAATAAAATTTGAGATGAATGTCACCAAGAGGGAAAAAAGGGATTTCTAAATAAAGTGAGGAATGTTTCTTATGATAGGCAGTGTGGGTTCAAAGTGGGTAAAAAGTAAAACCAAGTTTGATATACTCAATATATGCCATGAATATTAATTTCAGATTCAATAATAAAACTCTTGTACAGTTAGATCAAAATTGATCAAGAGGATGGGAAAATGAAAGAAAGAAAAGATCATCTTCAACAGAAGCAGATTTTACGAGAATATGAAAGACTGCAGTCTCTGAGAGGATAGGAACTATGAACCAAGGCACAATAGCTTTGGGGATTTTATAGAGCCAGAAGAAAACATTAGAAGTAGAAGATTCTCTTTGTACATTGGCTCCCCTGCAGTCTTAAAGTTGTGAATACTAACTGAGGTTGGTACCTTGGCCTTCATGTCAGGAACTTCCTGGCTCCTAACTACCTGCAGGTGCTTTCAGCTTGCTAACATTTCTGTCCTAAGTGTCTCATCTTACCTCAGGCTTCTGGCAAATTACCTATTTAATCCAGATCCTTCTCTGTAACTATATCTTTGCTTCACTGATTTTTTAGCTTACTAATGATTTGTAGGCATTCTAGCCTATGTCAACTTAGTGATTATTTTGATTTCTTTCTTGCCAAAATGACTATTTTTATTGTTTCCCAAATCAACTTCTTGGGTTGGGGGATAGAACATTCTTCTATTCACTACGTCATATGCCTTTCACATAATCTCAGGTTGACTGTTTTCAGTCTAATTTTGACACAACCTGTGTTAAAAAGTAGGCATAATCAAATTTGTCTGGAGCAAAGGCTTAGAACTGCAAAAGGTCCTTTAGAAAAGTCAGTGTGTAAGAAGTTCCCATAGTAATATTTATAAAATGAGGTCTACATTCATAAAGAATATCCACATGCATTTTTCCATGTGAATTTACTACTCATGAATTATTTTAAAATCGCTAAGAACAATTATGAAAGAATCAGAAGTGATGAGAGACCAAGATTTTTTTTAAGTGAAATGTAGAATCATATTGTTTTTAAAGAAACCAAGTCAAAGATCAGTGAGTTACAGATGGGTAGCTAGAACTACACGTAAAGATTCAGTTAAGAAAACAAATTATGGACTCCAATTATGGTTTCAAATAGAAATATTTGGAACCTTATACCAAACCATCCCAGAAGACATCTAGAAAAGCAAGTTATAAAGAAATTCACAGGGAAAACATGAATTGCTACATTGACTTAGTTTTTAAATTAACATATTATCATTACTTCCTTTGCTGTTGATAAGAGAAAATGGGTCAGATGAAGAATTGAATGATTTAATTTTAAACCTACATGATTATTTGCTAAGTGAGACGACTGGAAGCTTAAAATGTAAGGATCTGTGAATGGAGGCTGGAATGATCAAAAATGACAGAGAGTGGAAAATTCTGCAAGGAACATCTAGGATTGAAAGAAATTGTAATTAATGTGATATGAAAAATAATTATAGCAATTTTATATACATTCTGTAAGGAGATAGATTTCCATCACACAGGAGTCACAGCTATATGAGAATTTTGTTTAGAGATATCAAAGTATTGATTATTGAGACATTATTGTCATAGGTACTGTTATCATTGCTGTGATCAACAACATGACCAAAGCAACTGTGGGAAGAAAGGATTTACCAGGCTCACACATCCATGTCACTGCATCACTGTTCATCATCCACAGATGTTAGGTCAGGAACTCAAATAGGACTGAATTCTGATGCCAGATGCCATGAAGGAATGCTGCTTACTGACTTTCTACTATATGACTTGCTCAGTTTGCTTTTTAATAGAACTCTGGACCATCAATCTAAGGATGGCACAATCCACAGTGAACTATGTCCACTTCTATGAAACAATAGTTAAGAAAATACTCGTGAGGATGTGGAGAAAGAGGAACACTCCTCCACTGCTGGTGGGATTGCAAGCTGGTACAACCACTCTGGAAAGCAGTCTGGTGGTTCCTCAGAAAACTGGATATGACACTCCTGGAGGATCCTGTTATACCACTCCTGGGCTTATACCCATAGGCATCCCCTGCATGCAGTAAGGACACATGGTCCACTATGTTCATAGCAGTCTTATTTATAATAGCCAGAAGCTGGAAAGAACCCAGATGTCCCTCAAAGGAGGAATGGATACAGAAGATGTGGTATATTTACACAATGGAATACTATTTTGCAATTAAAAACAATGAATTCATGAAATTCTTAGGCAAATGGTCAGAACTTGAAAATATCATCCTTAGTGAGTTAACCCAATCACAAGAGAACACACATGGTATGCAGTAACTGATAAGGGGATATTAACCCAGAAACTCGGAATACCCAAGACGCAATTCACATATCAATAGATTTCTAAGAAGATGGAAGTAGAGACCCCTGGTCCTGGAAAGACTAGATGTAGGGGAATGCCAGGGCAGAGAAGCGAGAGGGGGTTGAATAGGGAACAGAGGGAGAAAAGAGGGCTTTTGGGACTTTCGAGGAGGGAGGAAACGGGAAATGGGAAATCATTGGGAATGTAAATAAAAAAATATAGAAAATAAAAAAGAGTTAAAAAAAAAAAGAAAATACCCTAAACGCGTACCTACAGGTCAGTCTTATGGAGGCATTTTCATAGTTGAAGCTACTCCTTTCAGATGACTTTAGCTTGTGATAAGTTGGCATCAATCCATTATAGTTACAAGGAACTATATTATTATTGTGATAAATGGCACAATCCATTATAGTTACAAGGAAATTCAAACTCAAAACAATACAATTGAGTTTTTAAAAGTTCTTTAAAGAAGATTATACAGTATTTTATATAAATCTATTAATCTCATAATGATCCTGATGGTCCACAGACCATATATTGCATATGTTTGTTGGATCTATTGGTCAGTATATGTTCAATGTGATTATTGGAGAAGAAATCAGCATAGCCATATCTTCAGTAAAGTGCTTCAGTAATGATTAAGACCAGCGGGACCAGATGGAATAAAAATAGTTCTGTGGGCGAGATACTAAGCAGCTAAAAGTAATTGTTTTCATACAGAGGACCCAGGTTTGATTCACAGCATCTACATGGTGCTTCACAAACCTCTGGAACTCCAGGTCAGCAGATCCAGTGTTAACATCTGGCCTTGGCAGGTGCTAGTCACCTACGTGGTGTGCAGACACACGCAGAACCCTCATCATCAATTCACATTTTAAGGCAAGTAATTGATTCTGTTTAATTGTTTTGCCCTTCCAATTGTTTTGTCATTCTATTCTAACATTGAATCTACCCGTTTCCTCTTCCATTTTAATCTTTCCTTGTGAACTATTTTGTCTGTTGGAAGACTGTAGGTAGCCTATTTCTGTGAAGTAATCACTCAATCTAAATGACCTTCTCATACAAGAAAGGTGAAGTTTTTGTCTGCTCCCTCTTTGAAGTAAAAGTATTCACTAATTGAAATGGTTTATTAAATGGCAGTGATTGAAGACTTGGCTATCAGGAGAATAGTAATTTAATCAGGGAGTTAGACCACAGGTTTTTCCCAAATTTAGAAAATGTGCTATCAATGGGCACATATATCTTCTTTACAGTCTGAAATGGCGGAGATGCAAAAGAAAAACTCTTCCAACTTTACCAGTGTATCTCCAGCTTGTTAACCTTGACTTCCCAAGTTGTGGCCCTAAAAGATTTTGTAGAAACTGAACCTTAACTGAGGATTATGGAATTGTATCTCTCTATTTTTAAATTATTCTAAATCATTTCTTGGACATTGATGTGAAGCACTAGAAGAAAACACAGAGTAGTTATGCTGACATATAAATGATGAAACGCCAACCTGACTTCACTCTAATGTAAACAGCTAACCCTGACTGAGCAGTTAGGCTAAGAGAGTACACTGTAGTTGTTTTCTTTGTCTTTTGACAAACTAAACTGTTAAATGCTTTACATATTGGCCTCTATTAGTTCCACTTAGACAAATGAAATATCTGAAATGATTTTTTTACTGATGAGAGTAGAGTGATCAAGGTATGCAGATTAACACACATATATTCCAAAAGTGTCTCAAGTGTCTACTGAGCCCTTAAAATAAACCACATTTACAGTTAATATTTACCTATAAACTGACAGATAATTTAAAATATGATATTAAGGCAATAAAGAGCATTTCTTATGAAAATGTTTTTTGTTCTTTACTGTCATCTATCATCTATTATCTCTGTCTACCTATCTATCAACTGTCATCTATCATATCTATCTTTTATCTATCGCTTTATCTATCATATCTATCTATTTATCATATCTGTCTATGTATCTACATATCTCTGTATGTATGTATGTATTTATTTATATATATATGTATGTATGTATCATCTATCTATCTATCTATCTATCTATCTATCTATCTATCTATCTATCTATCTATTTATCTATCTATCTATTCTTCTATCTACCATATATATCTATCATATCTGTCTGTCTATCTGTCATCATCATCTTTGTCTCTGTTTCTATATATATATATATATATATATATATATATATATATATATATACTTCCAAATTATATAATATAGAAATTATATAATACATATTAAAAGTGAAAGGTAGAATAAGTATGATATGTAATGAGAAATATACTGATAAATGACAGTGATGAATGCCATTCTCTGGATTCCATGAGACCTTCTGCCTTTATATGATTCATAATTTGATATCAACTTCTAAACATGAAGCAGATTGTTCTTTCCTCATGAAGGGGAAGATTTTCCACAAGTGGATTTTGTTTTTCAGAGTACATCCATCCTACCTGTCTGAGAAGCATTACTATTATTATATACTTTTAGTTCCATTCTCCTCTGTGGGATCTTGTTCCATAAGAGGAAAAGCAGACCTTATGGAAAGTAATAGCAGGCTTTTTACAGGCTGTAATTGATGAAAGAATGAAATGCATTAACTAATTGAGAACAGAAAATTGGAGCCCAGGATTCCATTAGAAATCTCTTCTCCTTCCTAGATTATTTTAAAGATTTCCAAAATACTTTTGTTTGCCCTCACATGCTGATTCCATCAGTTCTTATTAACTCTCCATTTATTTTGAACAATGCATTTGCCCATAAGAGTCAAGCAGATATTATTTTTAGTTATGTTTGTAAGAAAAAAAAGAGGGGGAATGGCTTCTTAATTAAGTAATCATCCATCACCTTATGCTTCTAAGGATCTGCCATTACCTACTTATAATTCAGGGCAGGGTAGAAGATAGTACAGGATTCAGTGTGAATGCCTTTTACTGGAGTCAAATACCTCTTCTGAAGAAAAACTCTGTGCTAGAGTCATAAGGATTAAAAAGCAACAAGAATAAAAATATAAACCATAATATTGTACAAAATATTTTGTAGGGTTTGTTGCATTTCTTTCTCATGATTGAATTTGTAAGATGGATGATATTCATTCATTATACAGGTCAGAAAATGATGAAAGGTTCAAAATAGTCTAAGTTTATACTAATAAATATGCTTACATAGCAAAGGTATCTTCACTGCAGAGAAACGTTGTCTAGTTCTTACATTTAAAATGATGTCCATGATATCAATTGTATTTCTTTCCTGCAAGGGACGATCAGACAGCAAAGAGGAGAGAGAGAGAGAGCAAGAGAGAGAGAGAGAGAGAGAGAGAGAGAGAGAGAGAGAGAGAGAGAGAGAGAGAGCACTTAATTTTCATATAAACTTCAATTATGTATCTCAGATTTGCTTTGAAGTCACATTTTGCCAACTTGGTCTCCCTATTCTTGAAATCACAGGTGTGTACCACCGAACATTGTTGTCATAATATATATCTTACTGATTTGGAATTACTTAGAATATGGGTTTGATTTCTAGGTTACCATTTGTATGTATTTTGTCTATGAAAACGTGATCAGTTCAAATTAGGAAAAAAATGTCTAACTAGAATTTTAATTTTAGTTGGAATTAGATGTGAAGAGATCCTTACCATATTTAGGGTAAAATCTAAATAAGTGAGGTATATATAGAGAGGGAATAAGTATAATTACAACTCTTCTCTGAAACTATACAAATGTGTTTATTTCATGTATAGAGCTTATCTTTTCTGAAACAGAATTTCTTCAGAAAGCATTGAATTATGTACTAAGAAGATTATCAATTAGTGTCTCATAATACAATTCATCTTTTCATGCAAAGCATGAAGTAATTTTCAAGAACTCTCACATCTGTGGCAATGAGCATTTCACTTCCTTGTTTATTTGTTTAGTTTAACATTTATCACAAAAGGAAATGTACTTATTATCTACAAATACTGACATTCAGTTAGAAAATAATACTTAAATAAATACATAAACCTCACATATAGAAAGACAACATTCAACACTATTAAAGCCACCTTAAATGAATGAACAATTGTTGTGTCTAGACTAAATTATCCAAAACAATTTTATTACTCAAACCTATCAGACTAAAATTTTAACTCATTTGTTATACAAAAAAACCCCACATTTAAAATACAATAACGATAGTTCTTGTTCAATGTCCTTGCTTCTGATTTTCTCCATATGGAAAAACTTTTGCCTCAGGATCCTGCCACCACTAATTGAGACTTCTTTCTTTGTCTTCCTCACTGTGATGGCTGATCCCCACTAGCACTATGAATGAAAACTAATGTTTCTTCTCTTAAGCTGCTTCTCACCCTGATGAGAAAAGCAAAGTGTTCTTAACATATTGATATTTAAGCAATTCAAATCCATACATGTATAAACTCTGTCAGGAAGGATAGTGAGAAAAGAAGAAAATCAGAAAATGCTTGTCAAGAGATGCCAACGTTTTAATTAACAGGACAAAAATAGATGAAGACATAGTAAAAACATGAAACTTCCTAAAATATTGTGGGCATCATGTTTCCACAAGTCTAAGAACTGAACTGAAACTATAGATGTGAAATCATTGCTAGAAGGAGTCTGTCCACATGGTTGCTGACATAGTCCTTGCAACTAATAGGGCCTCAAAGGGATAAAATTGTTCTCATATTTGTTTTCCAGTTTTTTTTCCCTTTACTTAGTACCTTGCTATACTGTCTCATCTCTTTAAAAATGTAATATTAGAAATGATAATAAAGTTCAGAATTCTGCTTCTGCACTTCAAATGCAATGGCAGCTAATTATCTAAGCTAAGGTCAATCTGGATCCTGTCCATGTTCCGTAGTTGTATAGTATAATGTCTACCCATCTCCCTTGGAGCAAGACCATTTCAAAGAACATTAATTAACTTTTAAAATAGATAAAGTTGAGGTTAGACAACATGAACAGCACTCTTATTCTTGATCTTTTATCTGCTTCTCAGAGCAGTTTATATCTCCTCTCTGAAGTACTTATAGAGTATTGTTTAATTTTGCATTCTCTTGTAGCTGGTGACCATTTAGTCAGTACTAAACAGAGAATACTGTCAGTGTTCAGTTCATTTCGTGACCTCATCTAACAAAATGGTGGAGAACTCAAGACAAATTCATGTTAACAGCAGTAGCAGCAGCAGCAGCAGCAATAGGAATCAAAACAATGTTTTGATCCAGTGGTCAGGTAGTTGGGACCGCCAGGCTTGGAGACAGTTGGCATAATATCACTTGGGTCTCGGGCTGCTTGTTTGTACCCTGCTCCCAAGATCTGGGAAGATCTGGAGTAACCAGCGCACCAGCTCTGTTGTGGGACTTCTGCCTTGCAGAGGGACCCCCCGCACTGGGCGGGAGCCTACCAGCTTCCCTTTGGCGACCTCTGTTCTGGTAGACTGCACTGAGGAGACAGGTACCCAGGTTCCTCCCAATATAACATCGCTTGGGACACGGCCTGTTGGGGCTTCCGTCTGCTCCCAAGAACGGGACAGCCCTGTGGTCATCTGGGCGCCAGCTCTGCTGTGGGACATCCCCCCTGTAGGGTGACCTGTGCCATCTAGAGAGTGCAGAGTGTACTCTGCCATCTTTGCTCCAGTGGCCAGGTAGTTGGGACCGCGAGGCTCGGAGACAGACAAGCATAATATCGCTTGGGTCTCAGGCAGCTTGTGTATACCCTGCTCCCAAGAACTGGGCAGAACTGCAGTAACCAGAGCTCCATCTCTGCTGTGGGACTTCTGCTTTGCAGAAGGATGCTCCCTACACCCCCCTCTGGGAGAGATCTCACACCCCTGCACAGGGCAGGAGCCTACCAGCCTCCCTTTGGCAACCTCTACTCCAGGAATCCACTACCCTGAGCCTTTGGATGTGCAGGGACTCCCCAGTATACCATCACTTTGGGCAAGGCACATCAGGGCTCCAAAGTCACTCAGGAGCAGGGCAGGTCCCAGAAATCGGTGCCAGGGGAATCCTCGTAATCCAGGGCAGCCAGAAATAGCTTTAGAGGCACACAGGAGGTCGAACCAACAGCCAGTGACAGCAGGACCAACTAACACCAGAGGTAACCAGAGGGCAAAAGGCAAACGTAGGAACATTACTAACAGAAATCAAAGTAATATGGCACCATCTGAACCCAACTCTCCAACAGCAGAAAGTCCTGGATACCCCACCACACCCGAAAGACAAGATCTGGATTTAAAATCACTTCTCATGATGCTATTAGAGGATCACAAGAAGGACACAAATAAATCTAATAAAGAATTACAGGAGACCATGAATCAACGGTTAGAAGCCCTTACAAAGGAAACACAAAAATCGCTTAGAGAAATGCAGGAGAACATGGATCAAAAGATGGAGGCGCACAAGGAGACAACACAAAAATCGCTTAAAGAAATGAATCAACGGGTAGATGCACTTTCAAAGGAATCACAAAAATTGCATAAAGAAATGCAAAAGAATATGGGTCAACAGACGGATGCCCGTAGGGAGGCAACACAAAAATTGCTTAAAGAAATGAATCAACAGATAGATGCCCTTACAAAGGAAACACGAGAACTGCTTAAAGAAATGGAGAAGACGATGGATCAACAGATGGAATCCCATGAGGAGGAAACACAAAAATCGCTCACAGAAATGCAGGAGAACTTGGGTCAACAGGCAGAAATCCTGAAAGAGGAAACGCACAAATACCTTAAAGAAATACAGGAAAATACAAACAAACAAGGGAAGGATCTCAGCAAATCCATCCAGGAACTTAAAAAGGAAGTAGAAACAACTAAGAAATCACAAAGGGAGACAACTTTGGAGATAGAAAACCTTGGAAAGAAATCAGGAGTAATAGATGCAAACATCAACAATAGAATACAAGAGATGGAAGAAAGAATCTCAGGTGCTGAAGATACCATAGAAAGCATCGACTCAACAGTCAAAGAAAATGCAAAATGCAAGAAACGAGTAACCCAAAACATCCAGTAAATCCAGAACAAAATGAGAAGACCAAACCTAAGGATTATAGGTATAGATGAGAGTGAAGATTTGCAACTTAAAGGGCCAGTAAATATCTTCAACAAAATTATGGAGTAAAACTTCTCTAACCTAAAGAGAGAGATGCCGATGAACGTACAAGATGCCTACAGAACTCCAAACAGACTGGACCAGAACAGAAATACCTCCCGTCACATAATAATCAAAACACCAAATGTACTAAACAAAGAAAGAATATTAAAAGCAGTAAGAGAAAAGGGCCAAGTAACATACAAAGGAAGACCTATCTGAATCACATCAGACATCTCACCAGAGACTATGAAAGCCAGAAGATCCTGGGCAGATCTCATGCAGACACTAAGAGAGCACAAATGCCAGCCTAGACTACTCTACCCAGCAAAACTCTCAATCACCATAAATGGAGAGACCAAGTTATTCCATGATAAAACCAAATTTTCACAATATCTTTCCACAAATCCAGCCCTGCAAAGGATAATAGGTGGAAACCGCCAATACAGGGAGAGAAACAACACCCTGGAAAAAATGAGATAGTAACCTTCTTGCTTCAAACCCAAAAGTAGATAACCACTCAAACATAAAGATAGAGTTAAGAATGTCAGGTTGCAATAATCACTATGCCTTAATCTCTCTTAATATCAATGGTCTCAATTCCCAAATAAAAAGACATAGACTAGCAGGCTGGATACGTAAACAGGAACCAGCATTTTGCTGCATGCAGGAAACGTAACTCAGTGTCAAAGACAAACACTACCTCAGAGTAAAAGACTGGAAAACAATTTTACAAGCAAAAGGACCCAAGAAACGAGCCGGAGTAGTCATCCTAATATCAGATAAAATTGACTTCCAACCTAAAGTCATCAAAAAAGACACAGAAGGACACTACATACTGATCAAGGGAAAAATCCACCAAGAAGAACTCTCAATTCTGAATATCTATGCTCCAAATGCAAGGGCAACCTCATTCGTAAAAGAAACTTTACGAAAGTTCAAAGCACACATCACACCTCACAAAATAATAGTGGGTGACTTCAACACCCTGCTCTCTGAAATGGATCGTTCAGGAAAGCAGAAACTAAACAGGGACACAGCGAATCTAATTGAAGCCTTGGACCAAATGGAACTAATAGATATATATAGAACATTTCATCCTAGAGCTAAAGAATACACCTTCTTCTCAGCACCTCATGGTACCTTCTCCAAAATTGACCATATAATTGGTCACAAATCAGACCTCAACAGATACAAGAAGATCGAACTAATCCCATGCCTCCGATCAGATCACTATGGAATAAGGGTGGTCTTCAATGGCAACAAAAACAAAAGAAAACCCACGTACACATGGAGGCTGAACAATGCTCTACTCAATGATAACTTGGTCAAGGTGGAAATAAAGAAAGAAATCAAAGACTTTTTGAAATTTAATGAAAATGAAGGCACAACATACCCTAATTTATGGGACACAATGAAAGCAGTGCTAAGAGGAAAATTCATAGCCCTGAGTGTCGCCAAAAAGAAATGGGAGACAGCATACACTAACAGCTTAATGGCACACCTGAAAGCCCTGGAACAAAAAGAAGCAAATACACCCAAGAGGAGTAGAAGGCAGGAAATCATTAAACTCAGGGCTGAAATCAATCAAGTAGAAACAAATAAAACCATACAAAGAATGAACAAAACGAGGAGTTTATTCTTTGAGAAAATCAACAAGATAGATAAGCCCTTAGCCAGAATAACCAGAGGGCACAGAGACAGTATCCAAATTAATAAAATCAGAAACGAAAAGGGAGAGATAACAACAGAAACTGAGGAAATTCAAAAAATCATCAGATCCTACTACAAAAACCTGTATTCAACACAACTAGAAAATCTTGAGGAAATGGACAATTTCCTTGACAAATACCAAATACCAAAATTAAATCAGGAACAAATAGACCATGTAAACTGTCCTATAACCCCTGAAGAAATTGAAGTCGCCATTGGAAGTCTTCCAACCAAAAAAAGCACAGGTCCAGATAGTTTTAGTGCAGAATTCTATTAGATCTTCAAAGAAGACCTAACACCAATACTCTTCAAACTATTCCACAAAATAGAAACAGAAGGAACACTACCCAACTCGTTCTATGAAGCCACAATTACGCTAATACCAAAAGCACACAAAGATCCGACAAAGAAAGAGAATCTCAGGCCAATCCCTCTTATGAATATCGATGCAAAAATACTCAATAAAATTCTTGCCAACCGAATCCAAGAACACATCAAAACGATCATTCACCACGATCAAGTAGACTTCATCCCAGGGATGCAGGGATGGTTCAATATAAGGAAGGCCATCAATGTAAACCACTACATAAACAATCTCAAAGAAAAAAAAACCACATGGTCATCACATTAGATGCTGAGAAAGCATTTGACAAAATTCAGCATCCTTTCATGCTAAAGGTCTTGGAAAGATCAGGAATTAGAGGCCCATACCTAAACATAGTAAAAGCAATTTACTGCAATCTGGTAGCCGGCATCAATCTAAATGGAGAGAAACTTGAAGCAATCCCACTAAAATCAGGGACTAGACAAGGCTGCCCTCTCTCTCCATATCTTTTCAATATAGTACTTGAAGTTCTAGCTAGAGCAATTAGACAACAAAAAGAGGTCAAAGGGATACAAATTGAAGAGGAAGAAGTCAAACTATCACTATTTGCAGACGATATGATAGTATACTTAAGCGACCCAAAGAACTCCACCAGAGAACTACAGCTGATAAACAACTTCAGCAAAGTGGCCGGATATAAAATCAACTCAAGCAAGTCAGTAGCCTTCCTATACTCAAAGGATAAGCAGGCTGAGAAAGAAGTAAGAGAAATTATACCCTTCACGATAGCCACAAACAATATAAAGTATCTTGGCGTGACTCTAACCAAACAAGTGAAAGATCTGTATGACAAGAACTTCAAGTCTCTGAAGAAAGAAATTGAAGAAGACCTCAGAAGATGGAAAAATCTGCCATGCTCATGGATTGGCAGGATTAATATAGTAAAAATGAGCATCTTACCAAAAGTAATATACAGATTCAATGCAATCCCCATCAAAATCCCAACTCAATTCTTCATAGAGTTAGAAAGAGCAATTCAAAAATTCATCTGGAATAACAGAAAACCCAGGATAGCTAAAACTATTCTCAAGAGTAAAAGAACCTCTGGGGGAATCAGTATCCCGGACCTCAAGCTGTACTACAGAGCAATAGTGTTAAAAACCGCATGGTATTGGTACAGTGACAGGCATATAGATCAATGGAACAGAATTGAAGACCCAGAAATGAATCCACACTCCTATGGTCACTTGATTTTTGACAAAGGATCTAAAACCATCCAGTGGAAAAAAGATAGCCTTTTCAACAAATGGTGCTGGCTCAACTGGAGGTCAACATGCAGAAGAATGCAAATTTACCCATTCTTATCTCCTTGCACTAAGCTCAATTCCAAGTGGATCAAGGACCTCCACATAAAACCAGACACACTGAAACTAATAGAAAGGAAACTAGGGAAGAACCTTGAACATATGGGCACAGGGGAGAATTTCCTGAATAGAACTCCAATAGCTTATGCTCTAAGATCAAGAATAGACAAATGGGACCTCATTAAATTACAAAGATTTTGCAAGGCAAAAGACTCTGTCAAAAAGACAAAGCGGCAACCAACTAACTGGGAAATGATCTTTACCAACCCTACATCTGACAGAGGGCTAATATCCAATATATACAAAGAACTCAAGAAGTTAAACTCCAGAGAGGCAAGTAACCCTATTAAAAAATGGGGTACAGAGCTACACAAAGAGTTCTCACCTGAAGAATATCTAATGGCTGAGAAGCACCTAAAGAGATGTTCATCATCCTTAGTCATTAGGGAAATGCAAATCAAAACAACCCTGAGATTCCATCTCACACCAGTCAGGATGGCTAAGATCAAAAACACAGGAGACAGCAGTTGTTGTCGAGGATGTGGAGAAAGAGGAACAGTCCTCCACTGCTGGTGGAATCGCAAGCTGGTACAACCACTCTGGAAAGCAGTCTGGCGGTTCCTCAGAAAACTGGGCATGACACTCCCGGAGGATCTGGCTATACCACTCCTGGGCATATACCCAGAGGCTTTACCTGCATGCAATAAGGACACATGCTCCACTATGTTCATAGCAGCCTTATTTATAATAGCCAGAAGCTGGAAAGAACCCAGATGTCCCTCAACGGAGGAATGGATTCAGAAGATGTGATATATTTACACAATGGAATACTACTCTGCAATTAAAAACAATGAATTCACGAAGTTCCTAGGCAATTGGTCAGAACTTGAAAATATCAACTTTAGTGAGGTAACCCAATCACAAAAGAACACACATGGTATGCAGTCACTGATAAGGGGATATTAACCCAGAATCTCAGAATACCCTAGACACAATTTGCATATAAATAGATTTCTAAGAAGATGGAAAGAGAGACACCTGGTCCTGGAAAGACTGGATGTAGGGGAATGCCAGGACAGAGAAGCGAGAGGGGGTTGAATGGGGAAAAGATGGAGGGAAGGGGGCTTATGGGACTTTCGGGGAGGGAGGAAACGCGAAAGGGGAAATGATTTTGAATGTAAATAAAAAAGAAAACTTAGAAAATAAAATTTAAAAAAAAAAAGGAATCAGAACAACAACAACAACAACGAAACCAAAAACATTAATGAAAAAAGTATTTTAATTGCCAGGTTGGCTTTTACATCCGGAATTTCTTTTTTACTTCTTCCTTACACAAATCTAAGAGTTAGATACTCGCGTGCTTGTACATTGACTTCCTTTATTTTTCTGAAAGTATTTACTTTTCTAAAAATTAATAACTCAGTTTGGTATGGCCAATACTAAGAACTAATTTTGTACAGTTGAATATCATACAGCATAGTTTGAAAACAAAGTACTTTTGGTAAGTTCATGCCAAGAAATTATGATTTGGGGGCAAGACATATGATGTGGTGGTTCTTTCTCTTTCACAGGACCCAAGTTGAGTTGGCAGCACTCTGTAGGTTTGCTCATAACTCCAACTCTGTGACATCTGATGCTTTTCTCAGGCCTCAGTGGACTCCTGAAAACATATGGCATATGCTCATATAGACCCATACATATATACTTAAATTTTAAAAATTAAAAGAACTTATGTTCTTTGTACAATAATGCTCACTGAGCTTCTTGTGTTAATTTCTTAGTAGTGCTTCTATGATTATACTTTAACACTGGGTCCTGATCCCATTTCTAGATGTTTCTCTCCCATCTGCTTCCTTTATGGCCCCTCCTCTGCTTACTTTCTCCTCTGATCCTGTTTGTCTCTAAAAAGTTAAAAATTATCAATGGGTTTAAGTTGGATTTTAATACCTGTCTTGTTTCCAATAGTGTTTACAATTTCTTCTCTGTGGTTTCTTCCTTTAGAGTTCATAGTGTGGCATCTTTATCATTTCTGAGCATCTTCTACTGTGTTCCTTGAGACATTCCCCTCTATTTTCTTATCCGCCTATGAGGGTCTAACACTCCACAGTAGTACACACACAGCAAATAAACTTCATGATAAGAAATGATAATAACCAAATCACTAATAATTATGTCATTTTCCCATAATATGATGTTTCTTATTAATTCAACTGCTCCTATCAGTTGAACTGCGTCATTGACCTAATGATAAGTTCCTCTTATTTGATGCTCCTGGTATCAAATAAAAAAAAAAAAATTCACCAAAAGAAAAGGCACAGGCGTTTTTTTAAAAATTTTAATTAATTAATTTTTACTTATTCACTTTACATCCCACTCATTGCCACTATCCTGGTCAATCCCTCCCAAAATCCTTCCCCAGACCCCTCCCCTCTCCTCTAGGTGGGTGGGGGCTCACCCCCCCCCACCATGACGCTTTAATTATCCACATGGCTATGTGCTTCCTCTTCCACTGAGGCCAGACAAGTTAGCCCAGATAGTAGAACATATCCCACAGACAGGCAACAGCTTTTCGGATAGCAACCACTTCAGTTGTTCAGGACCCACATGAAGGTCTAGCAGGACATCTGCTCCATTAGCAGGAAGGCCTAGGTTTTTTGGTTGGTGATTCAGACTCTGAGAGTCCTAAGGGTTCCATT
This sequence comes from Tokudaia tokunoshimensis, assembly GCA_036184795.1. NCBI lineage: Eukaryota > Metazoa > Chordata > Mammalia > Rodentia > Muridae > Tokudaia > Tokudaia tokunoshimensis. The sequence continues at coordinate 108,768,372 of BTHU01000012.1, forward strand.
TACTTGACTCTCTTGGTCTTCCTTTGGTGTTCCTATCCCCTTTGGACCTGCAATCCTTCCTCCTATTCTCTACAAGAATCCCCAAGCTCCGTTCAGTTTTCAGCTGTGGGTGCCTATATCTGTCTGAGTCATCTGCTGGGTGGAATCTCATGGAGGACAACATGTTCCTGCCTGCAAGCATAACAGAGTATCATTAATAGTGTTAAGGATGGGTGAATGCCCATGGGATGGGACTCAAGGTGGTAGAGTTATTTATTGGCCATTCCCTTAGTCTCTACTTCCCCACTTATGCCTTCATTACTTATAGACAGGATAAATTTTGTGTTAAAAGTGTTGTGGGTACATTGGTGTCTCTCAATCACTCCACTGGGATTCCTATCTGGATACAGGAGGTGGCACAGGCATTTTAAAGAAAACATCATGTCTTCTTCCTGCAGGGCCCAGTTTCTTTCATTCATTTCAGGCAGCACTCATATTATTCTATTAACTTTCCCTTTAGTTTTAGGATCTGGTACAACATTAGATTTTGTTGTCAAACACTAAGCTATAGAAATAACTCAAATATATGTAAATAAATTAAATGTCTCCCAGATGCGCTCTGCTCTGCTGTGAACATTTTCCTTGGCTAAACTCTCGCTGCAACATGAGCATAGCATCTTTAGTCTTTTAGCAAAGTGTTCTCTTTGCCTGTCTTCTGTCTTCTCTGACACTGCTGTCCTGACTACTGAAGTTGTTCCTTTATTTTTCATCATACGCTCTGTTCTTTGTTCGCTTCATTTAATAACTTACTTGCTGTACTCAGTCTTTTGTCTGAAAGATAATATGTACTGTGGTGTTTTGCAATGTTTTACACTGGTCTGTCATTTATAGACAATACTGGTATTTTATACCTGAAAGGATTGAAATAATTGCCTCAGATTTCTTTTTGTTTGATTTTTTTTTCCCCTGAGTTGCTGAGCACAGGCTTTTCGGCATGAGGTAACCCACATTTAAACATTAATTTCTCCATTTCATCAAAACTAGGTAATTATTAAGATACTCAGATTTTCTTAACTTGAATTTTTCATTGTCACATGAATGACAGTTTATTTATTTCAGGAGTATTTGAAGAGTTGCTTGAGATAATCATTATTAGGTGATATGCAAAAGATTATTTACAAATACTTTCTAAATAAATGGGTAATATAAGTAATCTTTCAGAAAATGTTATATAGATTCTACTGAGCCAGTAGTGGTTTTGCCTTGTTTCCACAGATAATTTTATAGATATACATACATATGATGAACTTATAATTATTCTTATTTTTGTCAATACAAATTATAACCATAATTTAATTTCCTACATTAAGTTATCCTGGATTAAAAAAAATACAGCAGTTAAAAGATAAAATGCCCAACTGTGCTTCTTACAACAAAGTAGTTTGTGAAGCCATGGAAAACAAGCACCATCACTATCAGGATTCATACAGGCAAGTCAGTGATATATCTCACATTGAGCCCCATTAGTAATGATGTTAGTGTTCTATTTCTTTTAAGAAAATTCACGGAAAATTTAATTCTCTTCTATGATTGCAAATCTGGTCAATAAATCAGTGTTAGAGATATATAATTTTGGGGGCCCAATATCTATCAAATATTCTCACAGTTATAGGTCCATGAAAAGAAGGACTAACCACTGCAGTTCTGTTGACTTAGTGGACAAAGTTTAAGAAAGATACATCTATTTTAAGAAATATAGGCTATTTGTCCATCCCATGTCGACTCTCTCTTTCCTAGACAAAACAGCTGCTGTTTTATGGAACAAGGGCAGTCTACAGTTCTTCACCTCACCCTGCATGAATTAATTTATGAATCAAAGCAAGAGACATAACCTATCTGATTTCATGTAATAAAGAAACTGAATTCTATTTCCTAAACATTTTCATAACTACAAAGTGATGTCACAGTTACTATTTCTTTGTAAGAAATATGTATCTATTCCAAAACAAAGCTTGTATGAAATTAGCACACAATTTTCAAGACTCCAGCTGTGTTTTGTTCTCACCGAGAGAAACAGCCAGAGCATAGATGTTTCTGTTGTTTGCTTGGGGACTGCAGATATTTTCAGCTTTCCATTCTTTTGGAAGTTCACTATAGAACATGCAATTTTGAGGCTTTTATAAAATGAAATCACCTCCTTTTTAGAGATGTGAACGTAATTCTTTTCAACTACTGGTAATGAGCTGATATGTCTCTAGGTCCTCCGAAACTTCTTTGGGTTATTAAAGAAATAGTTCATTATAAATGAAAGTAAAGACTTTACAATAGAACAGCCAATTAAAATAAAAAGAATTCTCAAAATTCAAAGGAAGCACCACAAATTAATATAAAAATTGAAAAGGTTATAAGAGACAATTCAATGGTTGGAGCAAGAACTTAAAAGGAAGAAGAAAGACCCATTTTAAAGGTTTTTCAGATATATATGAATATTTCCTTATTATTAAATTGTTTTCCCCTAAGTAAAGGTAAGAAATGTTTCTCACTGTATCATCATGTTGATTTCTAGCTGTAATTTTTCATCTAGTGTCTCCAAATTAGGAAGGAAGAGTCAATCAGAAAAATATGCTCAATTTTTTTGGTAAATAAGCACTATCAACAAGAAAAGAAACTATTTCTTTCTCACAGAGAGACACTCATTTGGATATGTATACCTAAATGATATTTGTGTTTGTAAGAAATAATATTGTTATTCTATATGATAAACTCATTTGTTAATAAAAAACAATTATGTCATACATGTACCAGAACAACAGGCTTCAGAAAATTTAGCTCTATTATATTGTGACATAATTAGTGTCCCTACTGATAAAGATGATACAGTATCCACTGAGATCACTCACCTGCACTTTGATTTACATCAAGATAATTCTAATAATTTTAATTTATCTATGTTTTCTGAGAAAGAAGACAATTATTACTAGTTAGTTCAGATTTTTATTTTGTATTTTATTATTCAACATTGGTTGCATTATATTTCAAATCAGTAGAATTAAACTGGAGAAATTGGTTTCTAAATTGAGTTAATGTAGTAGTAACCATAACAAATTATTTAAACAAATATAAATATAACAAAATCAAAATTAGGGAATTGATTTTTGAATAGTATCATTCTTGTGATATTATTATTATTATTATTATTATTATTATTATTATTATTATTAAAAGAGACTATGTGGCTCCCAATGTTCTAAACATGCTATAGATCCAAAGATGATACTGACTTAGTCTTCCCTCCGTTACCTTCCAAGTGCTGTGATTGCTAGCATATGCTAGCTTTAATATTTTACTTTGTGTGAATATATTTGAAGTACATTATTTCCCTTCAAATCAAATATTCTTGACTATTCCTCAAGTGATCCATGAAGACTGTTGGAGTGATGATTTAACATTGTAGTAGGGGCTTAGGTTAAAATCAAAGGATTTCATAGAATGTGCTTTGTAAATTTAATCATTAGACAATTTTCTTCAATATTTAATTTTTATTAATTCTTTGAGAATATCATACAATGTGTTTTGCTCATTTTAATCTCCTCACCCAACTCCTGGTAGGCATATTTTCCAATCTTTATCCACTTTTCACTTCCTTCTTTCCTTCCTTCCTTCCTTCTCCCCCCCCCACTCTGTCTCTCTTTCACTCATTAAGTCCAATTACTCATCAAGTCTAATTGGTGCTGCCCTATGTTTTTGGAAGTGTGGCCCACTATTGAAGTGTTGTCAACATACCTGCCAGGGACAATAATCCTAAAGAAAACTGACTCTCTTTTTCTCTTCTGCCTGTAATTAATTGATAATATCGCCTTAGCTAAGGATGGGAGTTCATTGCTTCATGTTGAAGTTGGTTATGCTATTGCTTAAGTTTTGCAAGAAACTTGTGCATCTATCAACTTTTCTATTTTTATCTTATTTTTTATTGGATATTTTATTTATTTACATTGCAAATGTTATCCCCTTTCCCAGTTTCCCCTCAGAAAATCTTCTACGGCTTAGACAGTCATTCAGTGGTACTACAGTTCCCTAACGTTGTAGTAAGTTCTCAGGTCAATTCTTAAAATCTGAAGGAGTAAATATTTTGAAACAGTTCAGGGGGAACTGTTACCTAAAATAGATTTTCTAAATGTAAAATATTTAATCTGAGGACTTAGATGACAGCTACCTAAATTTATGTAAACATGAAAGTTTTGCATTTGCCAGAAGGAATTCAAAGTATTCAATTAAATATCTGTGTTTGGTAACACTTTATATCTATAGTATTCAGGTCAGTTGAATCCATGTAAAATAAACTTGTACAGTAATTTGATGCAAATAAAAAGATAATGAAATCCTAATTGGTAATCACATTGCATATCTTAAATCAAACTAAGTAAGCTATTTGGTATAGATGATATTTTATTTATAATAGAATAGCTTATATATATTATATCTTTGTCTAAATTTAGTTCTATGTTCTGATATTAACAGGCATTATATGATGCTTGAAATACAGAAATGTAGGTGTTATCATATGACATAGAACACTACTTTATATTTTTTAAATGAGAGATGATTCTTGTGTCAAAATCTTATAGACATATGATTGCCATTTATACCATTATTTTTGAGAAGTCAAAGACGTTTAGATTCATAGTGTTACAAAGAAGCTAGTTTGAAACAATCTTGGTGATGATCCTGGCAGTCTTTATGTGATTAGTTATTATTTCTAGAAGTTGTATTCTACTCTGCACTCCTAAGCATAATTTAACATAAAAATATTGTGAAACAACTTATGAGCTATAATTTTAGGAGTTAAGGGAAGAATTCTCCAAAGCAGATGATGGAAGAAAAAAAAAATGTCTCCACTGCAGGGCCTCACTTACCAAGGTATCAGCCAGACAGAACATCACTTGATTTAGATGAGAGTGACTCATAAGCTGACTGTTGAGAATAGCAGTATAGCTGAGAATTGTCAAGCAATGCTCAATGCAGTAGAGAGAGGATAATTCACATACATATTTTTCATGTCTCCTTTGCCTCCTCAGAGAATTTTTTCTTCATTTTTACAGAGAAGAATAATGTCAAGGAATTTATAGCTAGAAATTATTTACCTCCTCTTAGATAGAAAAAATGGAATTCCCTAGAGAAAAGAATATAACATATTAATATTAGATAAGAAGACATGGCTAATGGGATAAATAATGGCATCCCTATGGGTTGAAAGGGGGTAAGATATTAGTTCATATATTACATGCAATATGTTACTGTACAGTTACTAGAGAAGAATTCACACACACACACACACACACACACACACAGATACCGTTTTGTAACTGAGTAGCCAAATCCAAGAAAGAAGTATTGGTATGTCTAAGACTCATTATTCTACTATTGTTAGCACACCTATGCTCACTAACACTTAGCTTCACATACAAACATAAACACAATAACACAAACACACACACATACACACACATATATAGCCTTTGAACTTCTCATGAACACATACATATATGGACAAGCTGCAGGTACACTCAATTTTTCTTTCTCTATTTTTTTTTGCTATTTCTAAAAATTTCTTCCTTTTATATAAAAGACAGAATGAGATAAAGTGGTCTTTATTCCATACACTACAGGGGATACTTTTGTGGGCCACAGACATAACAGCATCTTCTGTTGCAATGAGTTCAACTCTCTGGAGACATAATATAGTGTATCTGAACACATCTCTCAGTTCTTGAATGCCCTGGCTGGATATAGAAATAACTTTGTCCTGTAAACATCTAGTTATTACCAATTGTTCACAATAGCAACAAAGAAATTGCAGTGCTTTAGCCAAAAAACACTGACTTTTGAAAAGTAAACTTTCTGATACTGGATAGAATCAACTCCTGGTAAGATATATTCTTTATAACAAGCCACTAGATATAAACAATTAAGTATCGCTGAGCTGCAGGTTCAGCTTCACTGATGAGCAGCCTTGAGTGGTTGGTGTGAGTGACGTGCTTTGACGTCTGCTGCTGAGTTCCTTAGGGGATTGCGGACAGGCTGAGCTATTAAATTACGATATGGCATAATATCGCTTGGGTCTCGGGCGGCTTGTGTGTATGCAGCTCCCAAGTGCGGGGCTGATCTGCAGTAACCAGCACGCCAGCTCTGCTGTGGGACTTCTGCCTGGCAGAGGGACCCCGCACTGGGCAGGAGCCTACCAGCTTTCCTTCCGCGACCTCTGTTCCCACAGACTGCGCTGAAGAGACAGGTACCCAAAGCTCCCTATCCCCAATATAACATCACTTGGGACACAGCCTGTTGGGGCTTCCATCTGTGCCCAAGAACGGGTCAGTGCTGTGGTCGTCTGGGTGCCAGATCTGCAGGCCAGCGCGTCTGCAGGTGAGCGGCGCCACGGAGAGTGGGCAGATTGCACTCCGCCATCTTTGCTCCAGTGACTGGGAAGTTGGGACAGCCAGGTTCTGAGACAGACAGGCATAATATCGCTTGGGTCTCAGGCGGCTTGTGTGTATGCGGCTCCCAAGTGCGGGGCTGATCTGCAGTAACCAGTGCGCCAGCTCTGCTGTGGGACTTCTTCCTGGCAGAGGGACGCCCCCTCCCCCCCCAGGAGAGATCACTCACCCCTGCACAGGGCAGGAGCCTACCAGCCTCCCTTTGGCGACCTCTGCTCCAGGAATCCACTAGGCTGAGCCTTTGAATGTGCAAGGCCTCCCCAATATAAGATCACTTGGGGCAAGGCACATCAGGGTTCCAAAGTCACTCAGGAGCAGGCAGGCCCCAGAAATCGGTGCCAGGGGAATCCTGGCAATCCAGGGGGGGCAGAAATAGCTTTGCAGGCTCACAGGAGGTCCAACCAACAGCCAGTGGCAGCAGGACCAACTAACATCAGAGGTATCCAGATGGCAAAAGGCAAACGTAGGAATGTTACTAACAGAAATCAAAGTAATGTGGGACCATCCGAACCCAACTCTCCAACAGCAGAAAGTCCTGGATACCCCACCACACCCGAAAGACAAGATCTGGATTTAAAATCACTTCTCATGATGCTATTAGAGGATCACAAGAAGGACACAAATAAATCTCATAAAGAGTTACAGGAGACCATGAATCAACGGTTAGAAGCCCTTACAAAGGAAACACAAAAATCGCTTAGAGAAATGCAGGAGAACATGGATCAAAAGATGGAGGCGCACAAGGAGACAACACAAAAATCGCTTAACGAGATGAATCAACGGGTAGATGCACTCACAAAGGAATCACAAAATTGGCATAAAGAAATGCAGAAGAATATGGGTCAACAGACGGATGCCCAGAAGGAGGCAACACAAAAATTGCTTAAAGAAATGAATCAACGGTTAGATACCCTTACAAAGGAAACACGAGAACTGCTTAAAGAAATGCAGGAGACAATGGATCAACAGATGGATTCCCATGAGGAGGAAACACAAAAATCACTCAGAGAAATGCAGGAGAACGTGGGTCATCAGGAAGAAATCCTGAAAGAGGAAATGCAAAAATACCTTAAAGAAATACAGGAAAATACAAACAAACAAGGGAAGGATCTCAGCAAATCCATCCAGGAACTAAAAAAGGAAGTAGAAACAACTAAGAAATCACAAAGGGAGACAACTTTGGAGATAGAAAACCTTGGGAAGAAATCAGGAGTCATAGATGCAAACATAAACAATAGAATACAAGAGATGGAAGAAAGAATCTCAGGTGCTGAAGACTCCATAGAAAGCATCGACTCAACAGTCAAAGAAAATGCAAAATGCAAAAAACGTGTAACCCAAAACATCCAGGAAATCCAGGACACAATGAGAAGACCAAACCTAAGGATTATAGGTATAGACGAGAGTGAAGATTTGCAACTTAAAGGGCCAGTAAACATCTTCAACAAAATTATGGAGGAAAACTTCCCTAACTTAAAGAGAGAGATGCCGATGAACGTACAAGAAGCCTACAGAACTCCAAACAGACTGGACCAGAACAGAAATACCTCCCGTCACATAATAATCAAAACACCGAATGTTCTAAACAAAGAAAGAATACTAAAAGCAGTAAGAGAAAAGGGCCAAGTAACATACAAAGGAAGACCTATCCGAATCACATCAGACTTCTCACCAGAGACTATGAAAGCCCGAAGATCCTGGGCAGATCTCATGCAGACACTAAGACAGCACAAATGCCAGCCTAGACTACTATACCCAGCAAAACTCTCAATCACCATAGATGGAGAGACCAAGATATTCCATGATAAAACCAAATTTTCACAATATCTTTCCACAAATCCAGCCCTGTAACGGATAATAGGTGGAAACCTCCAATACAGGGAGAGAAACAACACCCTGAAAAAAATGAGATAATAACCTTCTTGAATCAAACCCAAAAGTAGATAACCACTCAAACATAAAGATAGCGTCAAGAATGGCAGATGGCAATAATCACTATGCCTTAATCTCTCTTAATATCAATGGTCTCAATTCCCCAATTAAAAGACATAGACTAGCAGACTGGATACGTAAACAGGACCAGCATTTTGCTGCATGCAGGAAACGCACCTCATTGTCAAAGACAAACACTACCTCAGAGTAAAAGGCTGGAAAACAATTTTACAAGCAAATGGCCCCAAGAAACGAGGTGGAGTAGCCATCCTAATATCAGATTAAATTGATTTTCAACCTAAAGTCATCAAAAAAGACACAGAAGGACACTACATACTGATCAAGGGAAAAATCCACCATCAAGAACTCTCAGTTCTGAATATCTATGCTCCAAATGCAAGGGCACCCTCATTCGTAAAAGAAACTTTACTAAAACTCAAAGCACACATCGCACCGCACACAATAATAGTGGGTGACTTCAACACCCCGCTCTCTGAAATGGATCGTTCAGGAAAGCAGAAACTAAACAGGGACACAGTGAATCTAATTGAAGCCTTGGACCAAATGGAACTAAATAGAACATTTCATCCTAGAGCTAAAGAATACACCTTCTTCTCAGCTCCTCATGGTACCTTCTCCAAAATTGACCATATAATTGGTCACAAATCAGACCTCAACAGATACAAGAAGATAGAAATAATCCCATTTCTCCTATCAGATCACTATGGAATAAGGGTGGTCTTCAATGGCAACAAAAACAAAAGAAAACCCACGTACACATGGAGGCTGAACAATGCTCTACTCAATGATAACTTGGTCAAGGTGGAAATAAAGAAAGAAATCAAAGACTTTTTGAAAGTTAATGAAAATGAAGGCACAACATACCCTAATTTATGGGACACAATGAAAGCAGTGCTAAGAGGAAAATTCATAGCCCTGAGTGCCGCCAAAAAGAAATGGGAGACAGCATACACTAACAGCTTAATGGCACACCTGAAAGCCCTGGAACAAAAAGAAGCAAATACACCAAAGAGGAGTAGAAGGCAGGAAATCATCAAACTCAGGGCTGAAATCAATCAAGTAGAAACAAATAAAACCATACAAAGAATCAACAAAACGAGGAGTTGGTTCTTTGAGAAAATCAACAAGATAGATAAGCCCTTAGCTAGACTAACCAGAAAGCACAGAGATAGTATCCAAATTAATAAAATCAGAAACGAAAAGGGAGAGATAACAACAGAAACTGAGGAAATTCAAAAAATCATCAGATCCTACTACAAAAACCTGTATTCAACACAACTAGAAAATCTTGAGGAAATGAACAATTTCCTTGACAGATACCAAGTACCAAAATTAAATCAGGATCAAATAGAGCATCTAAACCGTCCTATAACCCCTGAAGAAATAGAAGTTGTCATTGGAAGTCTTCCAACCAAAAAAAGCACAGGTCCAGATGGTTTTAGTGCAGAATTCTATCAGACCTTCAAAGAAGACCTAACACCAATACTCTTCAAACTGTTCCACAAAATAGAAACAGAAGGAACACTACCCAACTCGTTCTATGAAGCCACAATTACACTAATACCAAAAGCACACAAAGATCCGACAAAGAAAGAGAATCTCAGGCCAATCTCTCTGATGAATATCGATGCAAAAATACTCAATAAAATTCTTGCCAACCGAATCCAAGAACACATCAAAACGATCATCCACCACGATCAAGTAGGCTTCATCACAGGGATGCAGGGATGGTTCAATATAAGGAAATCCATCAATGTAATCCACTACATAAACAATCTCAAAGAAAAAAACCACATGGTCATCTCATTAGATGCTGAGAAAGCATTTGACAAAATTCAGCATCCTTTCATGCTAAAGGTCTTGGAAAGATCAGGAATTCAAGGCCCATATCTAAACATAGTAAAAGCAATTTACAGCAAACCGGTAGCCAGCATCAATCTAAATGGAGAGAAACTTGAAGCAATCCCACTAAAATCAGGGACTAGACAAGGCTGCCCTCTCTCTCCATATCTTTTCAATATAGTACTTGAAGTTCTAGCTAGAGCAATTAGACAACAAAAAGAGATCAAAGGGCTACAAATTGGAAAGGAAGAAGTCAAACTATCACTATTTGCAGACGACATGATAGTATACTTAAGCGACCCAAAGAACTTCACCAGAGAACTCCTACAGCTAATAAACGACTTCAGCAAAGTGGCCGGATATAAAATCAACTCAAGCAAGTCAGAAGCCTTCCTATACTTAAAGGATAAGCAGGCTGAGAAAGAAGTAAGAGAAATAATACCCTTCACGATAGCCACAAACCATATTAAGTATCTTGGCGTGACTCTAACCAAAGAAATGAAAGATCTGTATGACAAGAACTTCAAGTCTCTGAAGAAAGAAATTGAAGAAGACCTCAGAAGATGGAAAAATCTGCCATGCTCATGGATTGGCAGGATTAATATAGTAAAAATGAGCATCTTACCAAAAGTAATACACAGATTCAATGCAATCCCCATCAAAATCCCAACTCAATTCTTCATAGAGTTAGAAAGAGCAATTCAAAAATTCATCTGGAATAACAGAAAACCCAGAATAGCTAAAACTATTCTCAAGAGTAAAAGAACCTCTGGGGGAATCAGTATCCCGGACCTCAAGCTGTACTACAGAGCAATAGTGTTAAAAACTGCATGGTATTGGTACAGTAACAGACATGTAGATCAATGGAACAGAATTGAAGACCCAGAAATGAATCCACACTCCTATGGTCACTTGATCTTTGACAAAGGAGCTAAAACCATCCAGTGGAAAAAAGATAGCCTTTTCAACAAATGGTGCTGGCTCAGCTGGAGGTCAACATGCAGAAGAATGCAAATTGACCCATCCTTATCTCCTTGCACTAAGCTCAATTCTAAGTGGAGCAAAGATCTCCACATAAAACCAGACACACTGAAACTAATAGAAGGGAAACTAGGGAAGAACCTTGAACATATGGGCACAGGGGAGAATTTCCTGAACAGAACTCCAATAGCTTATGCTCTAAGATCAAGAATAGACAAATGGGACCTCATTAAATTACAAAGTTTTTGCAAGGCAAAAGACACTGTCAAAAAGACAAAGCGGCAACCAACTAACTGGGAAATGATCTTTACCAACCTTACATCCGACAGAGGGCTAATATCCAAGATATACAAAGAACTCAAGAAGTTAAACTCCAGAGAGGCAAGTAACCCTATTAAAAAATGGGGTACAGAGCTACACAAAGAGTTCTCACCTGAAGAATATCTAATGGCTGAGAAGCACCTAAAGAGATGTTCATCATCCTTAGTCATTAGGGAAATGCAAATCAAAACAACCTTGAGATTCCATCTCACACCAGTCAGGATGGCTAAGATCAAAAACACAGGAGACAGCAGTTGTTGGCGAGGATGTGGAGAAAGAGGAACACTCCTCCACTGCTGGTGGAATTGCAAGCTGGTACAACCACTCTGGAAAGCAGTCTGGCGGTTCCTCAGAAAACTGGGCATGACACTCCCGGAGGATCTGGCTATACCACTCCTGGGCATATACCCAGAGACTTTACCTGCATGCAATAAGGACACATGTTCCACTATGTTCATAGCAGCCTTATTTATAATAGCCAGAAGCTGGAAAGAACCCAGATGTCCCTCAACGGAGGAATGGATTCAGAAGATGTGGTATATCTACACAATGGAATACTACTCTGCAATTAAAAACAATGAATTCACGAAATTCCTAGGCAAATGGTCAGATCTTGAAAATATCATCCTCAGTGAGGTAACCCAATCACAAAAGAACACACATGGTATGCAGTCACTGATAAGGGGATATTGACCCAGAATCTCGGAATACCCTAGACACAATCCGCATATCAATAGATTTCTAAAAAGATGGAAGGAGAGACCCCTGGTCCTGGAAAGACTGGATGTAGGGGAACGCCAGGACAGAGTAAGGAGAGGGGGTTGAATGGAGAAAAGAGGGAGGGAAGGGGGCTTATGGGACTTTCGGGGAGGGAAGAAACGGGAAAGGGGAAGTGATTTGGAATGTAAATTAAAAAAATAAAATAAAAAAAACTATTAAGTATCAGAGAAGTCTTTGATTAGGCTCTAAAGATGTTATGATTACTTCCTCTTCTCTAAAACTATATCAATTATATTTTAAATCTATAGAAATACTGCTATTATGACTAAGTGAAATAATTTATGTGAAATGGTAGACTTAGTACTATTAATTATGTTGTTTGTAAAACACTTTTTATGTTGTTTGTAAAATCACTTTTAGAGATAACACTAATTGGACATTCTTCTAATTAACCTTAATATTTTTCAATATTTGTTTCAAATTTGTGATAAAATTCAGTACCATTCTTAGAATGAGAATAATCTCTTCATGCATGCGTCATTCATTTCATTCAGACACTATGGTGGGGTTTTAACAAATGATGATTAAAATATATGTCAGGAGTCATAATGGGGCAAGCTAATATACAACAGGTGATCATCCTGAACTGGCCTGCTTCGGATTATTATATAATCTGCTAAAGGTGAGCCTTCATTAAGCAAGGGTGTGAGGAACTAATTTTAGGAAAGATTCCTGCTATTAATATGTTTTTCTTGTTATTATTAAGTATATATAATAATCAATAAGTAATAGCACACTCCTTTGGAGTAGATCTCTGCAGATCCATGAAAATGCTGTCTTACAGTGATGCTATGAAGACAAATAGATGACTTAAGTATTATTGATGATCCACAAGAATTCCTAAAGTTATATCTGTGATTATTAAGCTCTTTTATAGTGGGACCACTATTAGGTCCTTTTCTGATAGTCGAAACTGCAATGAGAACTCTGCCAGTCTCCCAAGTGTCACAAGTTAATTGCTCTTAGATGGCACCCAGACTTTCTCCTACTCAGAGTACATTCCAAGAGGTTGTAAAACAATTAACCAAAGGTCATAAAAAGGGAACTAACAATTTATTATAGAAGATAAGATATTGACTGGGTTTGCCTATACAAAACTTCACTTATAACTTAGTTATGGTTTTAAACTTTCTAAGAACCTGTAGAGCAGACAAGTGATAGATGTTTAGCTAGATAACTACTCCTAATGGTTTTGCATGTAAACATTCTCTGTTGTAACCTCTATTTCAATTTATGACTTGATTTTTTGTGTGAACTTGTGATGAACTTTGCAACATGTGACCGATCATGTATTCTGAAAGATGTTTAAGGATTGAGGACAAAAAGAAGAGTCAGACGAGAAGAATTTAGGTGAGAAGAACAGAGGTGAGAAGAACAGAGCTGAGAGAAGAACTGAACTGAGGAGAAGTTTTTAGTCAGAAGAGAACAAGATTAGAAGGAGAATGCAGAGTGGAATAATTTAGAAACTATAGGTAACATTAAAAAAAAACACCTAAGAAAGCTATGTGCAGAATACAGAGGGAAAGAGGAAACAAGAAGACGCTGCAGTGAGCAGAAGGAGCAGTCAGGCTTCTCCTCACCATGGGAAAGAACAGGTCCCATGGTAAGGAGAAGGCAGGCTTAGTCTTATTAGAAGGATCAAAGCTTTTTTCTTATAAACATCGCTTTAATTCATTTAGCATTAAAAGGATGGAAGCCTTTTCCTTCTCGATGCAATTAAATATTGGAGTTCATTTTTCATTCAGAATGAGTGAGTTCTTTCTGCACCGGTGCTTGGTTTCTTGCTCCATATGCATATATAAGTATGGGTGTGTATGTATGTATGTAATTGTGAGAATGTATGCATGTGTGTGTGAAAGTACATAATTGTGAGAAAGCATGCAGGCTGGACCCAACTGAATTTGTGTGGAAATGTGTAAATGAAAACATTGTATGTTTGAAGCTGTGTATGAATTTATGTGAGATTATGCAGATAAACTTATATAAAATGATTTATGGATATATTCTTCATTTACATTTCAAATTATAACCCTTCCCATTTTCCTCCCTCCCTGACAAACCCCCAACCCATCCTCCCACCTCCTGCCTCCAAGAATATGCTCTTCCACTCAAACCACTCCCATGACCCCCATTCAGTTTCTCTATGCTGGGGCCTCTGTTGAGCCTTCACAGGACAAAGGACCTCTCCTCCCACTGATGCCTGACAAAGCATTCCTCTCCCAATTTTTAGGCTGGAATCATGTGTACCCCTTGGTTGATGGCTTAGTCCATGGGAGCCCTGGAGCATCTGGTTGGCTGACATCATCTTTCTTCCCATGGAACTGCAATTGCCTCCCCCCGCCCCCCGCAGCTCCTCCAATCTGCCCTCCAAGTCCTCCATTGTGAACCCCGCATTCAGTCCAATGGTTGGTAGCTAGTATTAGCCTCTGTATCTGTAAGGCTCTGGCAGGGCATCTCCAAAGGACAACCGTAGGTACTTGATCTACTTGAACTTGAGCTTAGTACAAGGAGATAAGAATGGATTGATTTGCATTCTTCCACATGCTGACATCTAATTGAGCCAGCACCATTTGTTGAAAAGGCTATCTTTTTTCTACTGGATGGTTTTAGCTCTTTTGCTGGTCAAAAAACCAGACACACTGAAACTAATAGAAAAGAAACTGGGGAAGAGCCTTGAGCACATGGGCACGGGGAAAATTTCTTGAACAGATCACCAATAGCTTATGTTTTAAGATCAAGAATTAACAAATGGGACCTCATAAAATTACAAAGTTTCTGTAAAGCAAAGAACACTGTCAATTAGACAAAATGGCACAAACAAATTGGGAAAAGATCTTTACCAACCCTACATCCGACAGAGGGCTAATATCCAACATATACAAAGAACTCAAGAAGGTAGATTCCAAAGAGCCAAATAACTCAATTAAAAAATGGGGTACAGAGCTAAACAAAGAATTTCCACCTGAGGCGTATCATATGGCTGAGAAGCACCTAAAGAAATGTTCAACATCCTTAGTCATTAGGGAAATGCAAATCAAAAAATCCCCTGAAATTTCACCTCAAACCAGTCAGAATGGCTAAGACCAAAAACTCAGGAGACAGCAGGTGTTGGCAAAGATGTGGAGAAAAAGGAACACTCCTCCACTGCTGGTGGGATTGCAAACTGGTACAACCACTCTGGAACTCAGTCTGGCAGTTCCTCAGAAAACTGGGCATGATACTACCGAAGGACCCTGTTATACCACTCCTGGCATATACCCAGAGGGTTCCCCAGCATATAATAAGGACACATGCTCCACTTTGTTCATAGCAGCCCTATTTATAATAGTCAGAAGCTGGAAAGATGTCCCTCAATGGAGGAATGAATACAGAAAATGTGGTATATTTACACTATGGAATACTACTCAGCTATTAAAAATAATGAATTAATGAAATTCTTAGGCAAATGGGTGGAACTGGAAAATATCATCCTAAGTGAGGTAACCCAATCACAAAAGAACACACATGGTATGCACTCAGTGATAAGTGGAAATTAGCCTAGAAGCTTGGAATACCCAAGACACAATTCACATATCAAATGATGCCCAAGAAGAAGGAAGGAGAGGCCCCTGGTCCTGGAAAGGCTTGATGCAGCAGTGTAGGGGAATACCAAAACAAGGAAGCAGGAGGGGGTTGATTGGGGAACAGGGGGAGGGAAGAGGGTTTATGGGACTTTCAGGGAGAGGGGAACCAGGAAAGGGGAAATCGCTTGAAATGTAAATAAAGAATATATCAAAAAAAAAAAAAAAAAGAAGACAACTGTAACAGGCTCCTTTTGTTATGCACTTCTTGTTATCCAAGGTAGTTTTGGGGTTTGGTGATTGTTTGTAGGATGAATCCCCAGGTAGGACAGTTTCTGTGTGGCTTTTCCTTCAGTTTCTGTGAATGTTATTCTCTTCTCCTGATTCAATAGAAGTTTATTGCTCTAAACTTCCCCCTAGACTGACAAGCAAGAGGCATCTGGACAATAGGGAAAAGGCTCTAGCAACTAATCCTTTACTTAATCACCTGCTGTTTTAGGATGAGATGCTAAGTGCCTGAGACTGCAATCTCAGACTTCAGAGGAACTCAGAAGGCAGGTCAGCTACATTAGCATAGTAAGTTAGACTTAGATAAGTAAATGTTTTATTATACACCAACTCTAAATTTTCTGCAAGACAAAGTCTTACCCCAGATTACAATGATGCTCTTTCCCCCTCTGCTGCCTCAAGATGAACCAACAAGAACACCTCCCACCAGAGTTGGCTCCCAGCAAATATATTTGTGTGTTTAAGAGCTCACAATAACTAGTGAAATTAATGAATGTCTCATGATAACCTCTAAGGAAATCTATGCTGTTTAATTCTCATTACATTAACAAAATACTAGAGGAGATTAACTTAAAGAAGCAAAGGTTCATTTTGGTTCATAGTTACAGAGATTACTGAATTATATTGTTCTGCTTAATTATTTCTCGTTCTGTGGTTAAGCTGATCATTATAACTGAAATGTGAAATGAAACAAACTGCTTACCTCAGAGTAACCAGAAGGCAGAGACTAAGGGACATGAAGCCATGAACCATGGACCACTTTCAGATCTGCATCCCTAGGTACCTTCTCCCTCCAAAGAGACTCTGATCCCAGTTCCTCCCAACAACTTGATGCAATTATGAATCTGCCAATGGATTAATCTGTTAAGTGTATCAGAGCCTTCCAGATCCAATCACTGCTGATACTTAGATGAACTGTATGGGAGCAAAGTCTTTACAGCATGAGTTTTTGTGAGCCCCTCTAGAAAAGAAGGTGAACATCATACCAGCATTTACAACTCCCACTGAGTGAAATGCACTGCCTTTCTTAGTTATTCGAGTTCATAATGCTTTTTCTAAATGAAGTATTTTGTAGTTAACATACTATACATATCCTAGCTTTGAGATGTCTTCTTTAGGAGATGATTAAGTGTGTTTTAACCAAGTTTCCACTGATAAATAAAAACACAACTTCCTGTTCTAAGAATGTGCATTGGCTCACAAATGAGAGAGCAGAGAATGATATGAAGATAAACCTGGTCAAAGAAAAAGGCAAAGAAGTCTGTCTGAATGTTTTGTTAATATGTGACTAAAAATGTAGGTGATAACACTTTAAAATGAAGACACATTGCATTCTGAGCTAGTTAGGTACCATTAGTGACAGTCACAGAAGAAATGGGCATTTTACTTAGCTTTGATTTGATGCTTGAAGTCATATACCAGTAAACTTTGTATGTGAGTCATTGTACAGTCATGCTTTCTCAGGTTAGCACATTTCCAATGAGGAACTGTCTCTTAACAAAACATAAGATAGACATTCTTTGTGTGAGTGAGGGGTGAAGAATCCTGATTCTCATTCCTTAGTCATCCAAATACCACCAAGAATAATTTTATGAATCTAAAAGATCATAAGCTTTAGAATGCTAATTGAAACCCTATTGTTTAATTTGCAGCACTCTACATATTTATCTTCATGTACTTGACAAGATCCTTTAAATGAAGTATTACACGTGTGCCTATAAACACTTGAAGATATGGATTAGGTGCTCTTAACTTTGTTATAAAAGGTTAGTTATGTATTTTGTTTATAAGCAAACAGTTAACAGTTTGAACTAAGATTCAGGTCACAGTTCATTCACACTAGTAAACTTAGATTCACATTTTCATCTAGGCTTTACTACTAGGGGGACATAATCATTATGAGAAACAAAAGTAGTTCATTAAGCACAGATTAAAAGAAAAAGGTGTTCCTCTTTAAGCACAGGTTAAACAAACAGGGTGTTCCTCTTTCTCCACATCTGCTTTCACCTGAGTTTTTTATCTTAGCCATTCTGACTGGTGTGAGGTAGAATCTCAGGGTTGTTTTGATTTGCATTTCCCTGATGACTAAGGATGTTGAACATTTCTTTAGGTGCTTATTAGCCCTTCAGGTTTCCTCAGTTGAGAATTCTCTGTTTAGATCTGCTTTTCATTTTTAATATGGTCATTTGGTTCTCTGGAATCTAACTTTTTGAGTTCTTTCTATATATTGGATATTAGCCCTCTATTGGATGTAGGATTGGTAAAGACTTTTTCCAGATTTGTTGGTTGCTATTTTGTCCTATTGCTGGTGTGATTGCAAGCTGGTACAATCACTCTGGAAATCAGTTTGGCAGCTCCTCAGAAAATTAGAAATAGTACTACTGGAGGACCCTACTATACCACTCCTGGGCATATGCCCAGAAGATTCTCCAACATGTAATAAGGACACATGCTTCACTATGTTCCTAGAATCCTTATTTATAATAACCAGAAGCTGGAAAGCACCCAGATGCCCTTCAACAGAGGAATGGATACAGAAATTGTGGTATATTTACACAATGGAATACTATTCAGCTATTAAAAATGATGAATTCATGAAATTCTTAGGCAAATGAATGTCACTAGAAAATAACCCAATCACAAAAGAACACACATGGTGTCCACTCAATGATAAGTGGATATCAGCCCTAAAGCTCAGAATACCCAAGATACAATTTACAGACCACGTGAAGCTCAAGAAGAAGGAAGACCAAAGTGTGGGTGCTTCAGTTCTTCTGAGAAGGGAAGTAATATACTCACAGGAGTAAGTATGGAGATAAAGTATAGAGCAGAGACTGAAGGAAAGGTCATCCAGAGACTGTCCCACCTGGGAATTCATCCTACACACAGTCACCAAACCCAGACACTATTTTGGATGCCAAGAAATGCTTGGTGAAATGAGCCTGATATGGCTGTCTCCTGAGAGGCCTGCCAGAGTCTTGCAAACACAGAGGTGGATTCTCACAGCCAACCATTGGACTGAGCACGGGGTGCCCAATGGACAAGTTAGAGAAAGGACTGAAGGAGCTGAAGAGGTTTCCAACCTCATAGGAAGAACAACAATATCAACCAACCAGACACCTCAGAGCTCCTAGGGGCTAAGCCATCAACCAAGGAGTACACATGGCTCCAGATGCATAAGTTGCAGAGGATTACCTTGTTAGGCATCAATGGGAGGAGAGGTCCTTGGTCCTATGAAGGCTTGATAGATGCCCCAGTTGAGAGGAATTGAGAGGAGGGAGGTGGGAGTAGGGTGGGTGGAGGAACACCTTCATAGAAGCAGGGAGAGGGAGGATGGGGTAGGGGGTTTCCAGGAGGGGTGGGGATGGTTATATAGAGAACACTAATTGTATTTTCTTTGCTTATAACTGAAATATAAAGACCTCCTTTGTGGTTGCGCATGTTATTTTCACTAAATGAAACCCTACTGTTCACACCTTGATCTTTGCCTTCTCTTCCATCTCATCATATAGCATCCTGAGCTGCTCAGGCTTGAGCCAACACAGTAATAGGAGAATTATAAGACTTGTGGATATGATGTTTACATGTAGGGTAGAATTATCTATCAGTGAGAAAAACAAAACCTGAAATTTAGGGTAATATTTGTTCTGCTGTGTTAAAGTATAACTGGAAGTTGTTGAGCTTTTAATTGGACCAATGGAAAGCCAGTGCTAACAGGACAGATGACAGCAGTCACAACCGGGATCCCTACTAAAGTTTAGAGTCCATTTTCTTGAAGGAGAAACAATTTGCTGTTGTCTAATGGACAGTGTACTATGGAACAATCATTGAGCACTAAACTTATAGTAAAAATTTGGATTTTTCTCATTTGGAAAATGGTTAAAATACTTCAAATTTGTTATATATAACTAAAATTGTATCCCATTGACATTACTGAGGAATTACAAATGTCTGAATTTCATGTTAAAGGCAATAGAGAGACTGAAAGCCAAATAATAAAATTAAGAAGATTCTAAAATGAAACAAAAGTGAGAGAGCACTAGGGCAATCCTGGAGAATAATTCTGGGAAAATTGACCTAGAATGAATCCTTCTTTGGTATGGAGAGTGCATTTTAGACAAGTCTAACGGGGGCCATCTTTACTCAATAAACTCTGCAAATTAATGTTTCTCAGCAATGGTTGTTCATAAAGCAGCCTTATTTATTTTCAAAATGTGGACCATAAAACTACAGTATATGGACAAAATTAGGTCCTTACCTAATTTGTACAGTATAGAGAGTTACTGTGGCACACCTGTACACATTCACTTATGTATTAACCATGGCTGCTCATTGGCAGAGTTGGATAATTATCAAAAATATCACATGACCTGAAATACCTAATGTATACATTTCTTTAAATAAATCATTTGAAAACGTTAAACCAACACATTCCATGAATAATGTAAGATGTATTGCATTGTTAGATAAAAGTATAACATTGTGTCTAATTTACTACTGTGATAAGAGAGTACATATTAACATATCTTTAACTATTACTTCTCACATAGTTAAATCCATTTTTTTCTTATATTGAGGGAACATATTTATATATCTTTATAAGTAGATGGTCAATATAAAATTATCCTGATGTATTTTTGTAGACTTTGTGTCTCATATTGATTTATTTGGGCATTTTTTTTAATCTTGATGGCCCTTTGCTGTGTATTTTGGTTTCTGATTTTGAATTTCTGTCGGTTTTCAGTGCTTCTTTCTTGGTTTTTGTTGTTTCTTGAGAAATATAGGGAATGAAATTGGGTAAGAAGAAAGATAGAGAACATATTGTATAAAAATGTCAATATAAAGGAAAAATTGAGATAGTCCTCTTGAAAATATACATGAAGTACATTTTAAAAATAGGATTTTAGAAAACGTAATGACTTGTTAATGAAAAGTTAAATGTTTTCTCTTTACCTAAAATCATTTTCTAGTATAATACTTGTAAGTAAAGAAATGTAATGTTTATGATTTTTCATTAATTCTCTCTAAGCAGCAAATTGAAGGTATTTTCTAAGAGTTCTCAATCTGTTCACTTACAGCTCCTATGTCAATAATGATCAAATGATCACTGTCATTACATCTTCCTTCTCAGAGCTTTGCCTGTGTGTCTTTAATGTTGATTGAAAACATCATGTCTGAGAACCATTTGGTTTGTAGGGGACTTGTAAGCTCTAAGCAAAAATCTCCTGAATCATTTTGGGCAAAAAATTAGTCTGTACATATCTGACTTTGAAAGAAGTGGGTTGAGTTTCTGAATATGAGTACTTCCATACTACTAAAATTTTGGCACTTATCTTATTGTCAAATGCCTTTTTATTTCTGTGGCTATTATAAAGGCTTGTTTTGCCACTTTTTAAAAAAAAATTAATCATTTTGTTCATTTATATTTCAAATGATATCCCCTTTCTCGATTATCCCTCCACAACACCCCTTCCCATTTGCCCTCGCCCCCTCCCCTTTGCCTCTCTCAGGGTATTCCTCCACCTACTCCCCCATACCTACCTCACTGGTCTAGTATCTCCCCAAGCTGGAGCATTAAACTTCCATAGGACCATGGGGCTCCCCTCCCCCTGATATCAGATAAGGCCATCCTCTGGAGCCATGGTCCCTCCATGTGTACTCTTTGGTTGGTGGTTTAGCTCTGGGTGGTTTGGTTAGTTGATGTTCTTCTTATGCAGTTGCAATCACCTTCCATTCCTTCAGTCCTTCCCCAGATCTGCAAATTTCTACTTAGCATTAAGCACAAAGAGATCAATCTAAAGATTATTGATGTCTTTACTTGGGCCTAAAATTCTGTTAAACCAGAGGTCTCTTCTCTATACCTGCCAAGATTGAACATCTATTTTATGATCAATTGTCAAGATAGGCTTGTTTTTCAAGGCACAACTAACATTTGGATGGAGAAGTATACATCTTTCAATTGTAGTCATTCTATACCCTCTTTCTAGATTGTGGTCATCTAATGATTTTTGATTGTTTGCTTTGTCTCCTTTTTTCAATTTTTATTGAAAACAGATTCTTATGTCATACAATGAAAAGAATACAAAGCAACCAAAAGGGCAAGGCAAAATCCATCATATCAAGAATGAACAAAGAAACCCAACAGCATTGAAAGAGTCTCAAAAGCAAACAAAATAATCACAGATGTACTTGTTCATACTGTTAGGAGTCTCACAAAATTACCAATCTATCAGCCACAATGTAGACAGACATATGGCATGCTGCAGATCCATGAAGAACTAGTGCTTGCCATTTCAGTCTCTTTTAAACCCATGTGAACCCTGTTAAGTGGATTTGATGGGCCATATTCTCCTGGTGTTCTTGATCCTTCTGACTTTTACAATCTTTCCTCTCCTCTTTGGCA
Organism: Tokudaia tokunoshimensis; assembly: GCA_036184795.1. Lineage (NCBI taxonomy): Eukaryota > Metazoa > Chordata > Mammalia > Rodentia > Muridae > Tokudaia > Tokudaia tokunoshimensis. The sequence continues at coordinate 108,790,970 of BTHU01000012.1, forward strand.
GGGTTCCCTTTTCTCCAATGAGAGGGTCTCTATGGAGACCTCCAAATTAGATTCTTTTTCTTTGCATAGTATCTGGCTATAGTTCTCATCTACTGCCAGAGAAAGCCTCTCTGATGATGAATGGACGCAACACAGATCTATAACTACAGCAGAATATCCTCCTACGTGAGATAGCCCAGTCACAAAGAACACACATTGTATGTTATCCACACTGATAAGTGGATATTAGCCAAAAAGAAGCTTGGAATACCCAAGACACAATTCAGAGACCATATGAAACACAGGAAGAAAGAAGATCACACCAAAGTGTGGATGCTACAGTCCTACTCAGTAGGAGGAAGAGAATAATTTCTGGGAAGTAGAGGGAGAGAGGAATCTGGGAGGGAGAGAAGAGGAGTAGTGAAAGGGGGGATTCAGAAATGGGAGGAGATGGGAGAGAAGTACAGAGGGTCAATAATTTGAAAGTAGGTGGGTAGCAGTGGGAGAAGGGGAACTGGAGATAGCCACTAGAAATTCCCAGATGCCAGTGACCCAAGTGTTTCCCAGGACCCAACAGGATGGACTTTAGTCAAAATACCAACAAAGTAGAGGTAGAACCTGTAGAGACCATATCCAGTGGATAGACATGGCCCCCAGTTGAGGGATGGGGCCACTCAAAAAACAGGAAGTGCAGGGACAAAGAGTAGAGCAGAAACTGAAGGAAAGGCTATCCAGAGACTTCCACACCTAGGAATCTATCCTCTCTGCTGACACCAAACCCAGACATTATTGCTGATTCCAAGAAATACTTACTGGCAGGAGCCCAGTATAGTTGCTCCCTGAGAGGCTCTTCCAGATCCTAACCAATACATGTGGATATATACAGACAAACATTGAACTGAACACAGGGACCACAATGGGGAAGTTAGGGCAAGGAATGTAGTAGATGAAGGGGTTGGCAACTCCATTGGAAGAACAATAATATCAACCAAACAGATACCTTAGAGCTCCCAAGAACTAAACCACCATCCAAAGAGTACACAGGGGGTACCCATAGCTCCAGTTGTGCATTTATCAGAGGATGACCTTATCTGACATCAATGGGAGAGGAGCCCCTTGGTCCTATGAAGGTTCAATGACCCAGGAGAGAGGAACAACAGACCTCTAAGGCAGGAGTGGGTAGGCAGGTAGAGGAGCACCCTCATAGAGGCAGAGGTGATGGAGGAGGGGATAGGGGGCTTGTGGAGGGGAAACTGGGATGGAGGATAACACTTGAAATGTAAATAAATAACTAATAAAACATGAAAAAAGAAGTAATTTCATAGATTATTATTCCAGTTGTGTTTGGTTCTACCCTAGGTCTCTATGTTATCCACTCTTTGTGCCTGGCAGTGTAGGGCATGTGCTCCCTCTAGAGCCATGGACGTTAAGTGAAACCACCTTTGGTTGCCTACTCCCACAAGTTCTGAGCTACCATTGCCCCAGCACACCTTGCAAACAATACAGATTTTAGGTGGTAGGTTTTGTTGCTCGCCTGGTTTCCAGGCTTCTCTTTCCATTGTCTGAAGAGTACCTTCTCAAACCAAAGAGAGTGAAGATTACAAGCCTGCACCAGCTCAACCTCTTTATTTTGAATGAGCTGCTTGGAAGTTGGCATTAGGGCCTCACTATCAGTTTTCAGAGAGCAGCCCTCTGTTCTAGCATCAGCATGGGTTGTTTAAGGATCTCCATGAAAACTCCTTGGCTAATACCTAAAGGGAATGTAACCCGGTCCCACAGCTGGGAGTCTGGCCAGATTACAAATGGACAGTTCACACTCTATAACCTTCATTACTAGGAATCCTCACTAGGGTCATCCTCATAGATTCTGTGAATTTTCCACTTTCTTATATTTCCATTCTGTCACCCCTATGCTCTTCAATTCCAGCTGCTTTTCCATGGGCACTCCCCACCCACAACCTGATCCCTCATATTTCCATCCCAATTTACCCCCAGTCCACCTTCAGAATCTATTGTATTTCCCTTTTCCAGGAAAACTCATGCTTCCTCCCTATAGACCTCCTCTTTACCTACCCTCTCTGGGTCTATGGATTGTCGTTTGATTACAATTAGTCATTTTTCAAGATGAAAGTCAGTCAAACAGTCAATGAAAATATTTCCTAGTGTCACAAAGTCCCTTCTGACCCTAAAAACCATCATCTTCTAATTACAATATGAATAAAGCACTGCTTATTTGAGGCCAAACTTGGACACTAAGTTTTCTAGTGATTATGAAAGCATCCAAAATTTCTTTTGAGTTTAGAAGCATAAACATAATAATATTTATTCCCATATTAGTCATGATTTTTTTCAGTTTTGAGACACATTTTTACAACACATAGTTGCGAAGACACTGATTTTTTTAGAACATCCTTTATCCATTCTTCTCTCAATCTAAAGTAATATTTTTTTAAAGACAAGAAAACAGAATTCTAAAATGGTATGATACAGATAACATCAATCAGTAAATTTTATTTCTTCTTAAACAAATAGTAAATACAGTTAGACTCCCTTAAAAAGAGATAGTGAATAATGCAGGTTATGTCTTAGCTATTGAATGGGCTACTGGAATATATAGATCAATACTATAAACACAAAAAATAGAATTCATATGGGAATATTTCTGCCCTAACCATAGAACCTTTCAGTTGAGCAGTTACATTTTATTTTCTCCTAATTTATCTCAAAATTTGTGTATCTATTGGTTGTGTGTACCATATTTTACATATACATTTGTAAGAAAACATGAAAGAAACTAAAATGAATATGGAAGCTTGGCTAATTATCGTTCATAGAGAACAATAGTAGAAATTCAGATACCAAGAAACACCTTAAAATGTAAAAGTGTAAAGTCCCAAAGCAGTGAGTGTCATGTGGATTTTAGTTTGTTAGGAAGCTAATTCACAGGGATGGTTTATGAAGACTCATTAATAAATGGGCATATCTGCAAAGTTTGTTTGCACTAAAAAAAACAATTAAACACTACACTGTTACTCTGAGGTAAACTGGAATAATCAGTGGCGTAAATGTGCAAGAAGATTAACACCGTTTTGGTACAAAATGATTATTTTTGATTGTTCCATACAATTAAAATACTAGAGGTACTAAAAATGATTTCTGGTATGCTTTTTACTCCATTGTTTCTACTGTGCTTTTCTCTTGGTAGATAACTTGCTATTAAATCTGAAGACACAGAAATTCACTTAACAGAATTGACACCAATAACTGTGTTTTGATTCATCACATAAAATATTGAGATTTATGTGAGCATCAAGAATTTATATTTGAGTGCATTCATGTAAATCCATCCATGAAAAAATATAGCATTGGTTTAGCAGAAATGTATATAAACTGGGTTTTACTGCTAGCGAGATGAAAACTGTGTCCAAATAAGAAGTTGTTCAGAAATTTTGGAGGAAAAAAAACCATTAAAATATATTAGAATCTGAGGTCATGTTTCTAAGAAGGTTCAATTTCCTGCTAAAAAGGGTTGTGGGAAATTATTCTCTGTAACAACCTGACTCAGACAAGGGAAAAAGAGAACATTTTCCAATTCCCAGAATGTTTACCCATTGTTCTTAAGCCATACAGCTTCTTCCCAGCATAATTCTCTGTCTGCAGTGATAGATACCATTTAACTTAGTTTCATTTTGCATGTAGACTTGGAGGCCTTTATACCATAGGAATTAAAGGCATTAGCTAGACTAGAGTGAGTGATTTAAGTTAGTGATACTGGTTTAGCAGGGTCATGAAACTTAATGAACCCTTTCTGAACTCTGTGGGAAAGAGATGCTGGTGGCTAGTGGGTTCTTAGAAGAAGCCATAAATCTAGTCTATAGCACTGTTGTCTGAGAGGTCATCTGATGTAAAAAGAATTTTCTTACCCAACATTTCCTGGGGATATGTCTGCCATTTGGTGAGGTCATGAGATCTCCTTGTTCCGTGATATCTTTTTCTTTAATCTTTGCAGAGAATCTAGGGTAAGGCCCCCAACATATAGGTAAGAAAGACAAATAAAACATTTATAACAAATACTAAAATCTGATCAACTTTTTATTAAGATCTTCGCTTACTGTAATGTTCTTAAGTACTTGATTATTTCTTTGAATCTACAAGTAGTGAGATTCCTGGGAGACAAATTACAACATACCAAGAATTAAGTAATTATTTTAGAGTTGGGGTTATATCTCAATGAGTCCAGTGAATGTCTTGTTTGTTCAGAGCACTTCATAAACTGGGTATGGCAATTCATACCTGTAATTCAGCATTTAGGAAGTAGAAGTTGAAGGATTGAAGATTTAAGGATACCCTAAGATACATAATGAGTTAAATGCTAGCCAAGACTACAAAAGATCTTCTTTCAAAAACCAAAAAGAAAAAAATTAAAGATGGAAAGAGAAGGAAAGTGACAGAGACTGGGAGGGACAGACACAGAGAGAAAAAAAAATAGTTGCAGAGATTATTTTAACAAAATTATAAAAGTGATTTGAATATAAAAAAATAGTTTGAGCACGGAATGGTGGAGTTTTGTTCCATAATTTTAATCTCAATATTAAACATATTGAGACATTGAGGCAGTGGGCAATCATTATATAATAGATATTCTTCTTCTTTTTTTTTAATTTTTACTTTAATCTTTTTTTTTTGCAGTCCAGACTTTATCCCCCTCCCAGTCCACCCTCTAACTGTTTCACATCCCATACCTCCTCCCCACCAATCTCCATGAGGATGCCAACAACCCCACCCCCACCCCACCAGACCTCCCCACTCCCTGAGGCCTCCAATCTCTTGAGGGTTAGATGCATCTTGTCTGAGTCCAGACCCAGGAGTCCTCTACTGTATATGTGTTGGGGGCCTCATATCAGCTGGTGTATGCTGACTGACTGGTTGGTGACTCAGTGTCTGAGAGATCTCTGGGGACTAAGTTAGTTGAGACTGCTGATCTCATAGGGTCACCCTCCTCCTCAGCTTCTTCCAGATTTTCCCTAGTTCAACCACAGGGCTCAGAAGCGTCTGTCCATTGGTTTGGTGTAAATATCTGCATCTGAGTCTTTCAGCTGCTTTTTGAGTCTTTCGGAGGGCAGTCATGATAGGTCCCTTTTTGTGAACACTCCATAGCCTTAGTAATAGTGTCAGGCCTTGGGGCCAGCCTTGATCTGGATCTCAATTTGGGCCTGCCATTGGACCTCCTTTTCCTCAGGTTCTTCTCCATTTTTTCAGACAGGAACAACTCTGGGTCAGAGTTTTTGTCTGTGGGATGGCAATCGTATCCTTCTACTAGATGGCTTGTATTTCTATTGGAGGTGGGCTCTACAAGTTTCCTCTTCTCATTGTACGGCATTTCATCTAAGGTCCCTCTCTTTACATGTAGGGTCTTTTTCAGATGTTTATTTGTTTGCCTTGTTGGTATTTTGTCATTGTCTGTGAGAGTTCAGTGTTCCAAGTGCCTTCATCAAATTAGGATTTTTTTTTCTATTCTTGTGTTATTTTTCTAAGGTTAATGGACGATGTGAGGCTGGAAATGGACTCTTTGTCCTTGCATCTCTGCTGATAGCAGGCAGTTTACATGGTTCCATCTGCAGCACCATCGTATATAGTTGTCTCTCCATTTAAATCATAAGATTAATTCTATGAGCAGCAACATCATTCCTCAGAAACTTATTTATATATAAATATTTGTTGAAATTTTTAAATTGAAATATTCTTCAGGGAATAGGATAATTTTCTATTTGTGTTCTTTTAGTATTCACAATTATTAGTCTAAAATATTTATTTAAAAAATGAACAAATCCAACAAAATAAATAAATAAACAATAAAAAGTTAAAATGCAAAATTTAGCACTCAATATATGAGGCCAAAAATAATTGAGATTCAGTAGAATTTTCCCCTGAGAATACAATTAGTCTTTAAAATTATTTTCCCTGAAAATGTTTCATAGATCAAGCTATATCTGAGTTTATGTATCATGACCTTAACCAGAATGCATTGTAAAATTAATTAGAACAAGAAATTTGATGAAATATTATTGCTCATCTCTTGACTTTATGAATCAGCAGGGCCTGTGGAGTACACAATTAAATAATTTAAAAGTGAGCAGACAGATATTGATATTTGGCATTTCTTTTTAAAAACAACAATCAAGGCAAAAAAATGCATTGGTTAATATTTTTTAAAAAATTGAAATAAAGGTAACACAATGATTTTATATTCAATTCTGCTCTTTGAGTATCAGAGGAATAAGTAGACAGTATTAAAATTAAGTTATTTAGAAAATGTTCTACACATGTGTCCTCTGAAGACCTTACTTCATCAGATCAACAGATTGCTAAAACATCTTCAAGGAAACAGTTTATATTTTAGACCAGAGTATTAAAATGAAGGTTACTGTTCTCATTTGAATATTAGATGTCCTAAATAGGCCCATGTGTTGGATTCCTTGTCCTCAGCTACTATGCTGTTTTTAGAGGGTGTGGAAACTAAGGTTGAGACCTTATATGACAATTAATGTCACTGGGTGTCCTTTGAGTCCACTTCTTTCCCTGGTCAATTTCTGTATTACTGTATTCCCTGCTTCTTGTCTGCTCTTTCTTGCATCTGCCATGAGGTGAACAACCTCCACTGGGCATGTGCATACTGTTACAATGTTTTGTTCAAGTCCACAGGACCTCACCATCAAGATCTCAAAACTCGGAAACTATGAGAGGAAATGAATCCTTCCTGTCTCTGTTTCTGTGAGACATTAAATTTCTGCAGTGAGAAAGCACCCAAAGTAATATGAGAACAATGCAGGGAAAAGGGGAATATACACATGAAACAAGGTGTCCTATGGTACAAATTATGCATTGTGATGGGGGACAGAGGGAAGAAGCAGCGCCTACTAATTGTTTTTATACAATACATAGAAACTACAGGAAATGAAAAGCATACAAAAGAGAGTGAAATTTTATTTTATTTTTTTATTGGATATATTTCTTATTTACATTTCAAATGTTGTCCCCTTTCTTGGTTCCCCCATCCCCTAAAATTCCATAAGCCATCTCCCCTCCCCCTGTTACCCAATCAACCCTCCCCAGCTTTCCTGTCCTGGTATTCCCTTACACTGTGGCATCGAGCCTTTACAGGACCAAGGGCCTCTGCTCTCTTTGACGTCCAAGAGTCCATCCTCTGCTGTCTATGCATCTGGAGCTACGGGTAACTCCATGTGTACTCTTTGGTTAAAGGTTTTGTCCTTGGGAACCCAAGAAGAAGGAAGAAGGAAGTATGGATACTCTGGTCCTTCTTAGAAGGGGGAACAAAATACACACAGAAGGAGATACAGAGACAAATTATGGAGCAGAGTCTGAGAGAAAGACCATCCAGAGACTGCCCCACCTAGGGATCCATCACATATACAGTTACAAAACCCAGACACTATTATTGATGTCCACAAATGCCTACTGAGAGGAGCCAGATATAGCTATCACCTGCGAGGCTCTGCTAGTGCATGGCAAATACAGAGGGAGACACTATCAGCCAGCCATTGAACTGAGCACAGGGTCCCCAGTGGAGGAGCTAGAGAAAGGACCCAAGGAGAGAGCAAAATTTTAAATAGCTTAACACTGGGATCAGTACATGTTTTTAAAAAAATGTATGTGTTTACAAGTAACTACTAAATGTATAGATATTTAAGCATGATAAGTATCAATAATAACAATTACAAAAGGCAAACAATGCACACTGTACAGAGAAAGTTATACAGTACAGGCAATAATAAGAGGTCATGGAAGATCTGAGATCAAATAACTTTGTTTTATCAAGTAATCTCAATTGGTTCAGTTCATTTAAATACCGTACTCAAATATCAGGACTATTTTGTACAAAGAAATATAAAAGGCAAGGAAAAAGGCAATGAGGAAAGGAGATGGAACAAAGTCCATGCACATAGGGAGATCACATTTTCATAAACTAAGTGTATTAACATGACAATAGATAGTGTGTTATTTTGGATCATAAGACATGAACCATGGCAATGTTGAATACTTTTTGTTTTACTGTTTAATCATATAATGCAAGCAAAAACTTAAAATTCAATAATACGTATTTAGGAACACAGGGAATACTTTTATAAATGCAAACATTTGCAGATTCAAAGAGGCATGACTATAATAAAATAAAATAAAAGAGGCTTGAATATAGTCAGTAGGAAAACTAGAAAGAATATTGCATTCTTAGTTTTGATAAATTAAGAAATGGAGTGATTGTTTTCATAATAACTCTTTATCAGTACCTATTATAGATATGAAAAGATGTCCAATCCTGCCTATTACTTAACACTTCAAAGAAAAATTTGCACTTTCATTGTAAAATATTATAATAAATTGTATGGTTTGAGTATGAACATTTGTATTAATTACTTGGGAGAAAATTGTATACATATTTACTCAAACTCCGGAGAACCATATAACCCCATTAAAAATGGGGTACAGAACTAAACAAAGAATTCTCAACTGAGGAATCTTGAATGGCTGAGAAGCACTTAACAAAATTTTTGAAGTCCTTAGTCATCATGGAAATGTAACTCAAAAGACCCTGAGATTCTACCTTACACCAGTCTGAATGGCTAAGGTCAAAAATTCAGGTGACAGCAGATGCTGATAAGGATGTGGAGAAAGAGGAACGCTCTACCATTCTGGTGGGATTGCAAGCTGGTAGATCCATTCTGGAAATCAGTTTGGCAGTTCCTCAGAAAATTGGACATAGTACTTACTACCTGAGGACTCAGCTATACCACTCCTGGGCATATACCCAGAAGATGCTCCAACATGTAATAAGGACACATGCTCCACTATGTTCATAACAGCCTTGTTTGTAATAGCCAGAAGCTGGAAAGAACCCAGATGTCTCTCAACAAAATAGGTACAGAAAATGTGGTACATTTACACAATGGAGTACTACTCAGCTATTAAAAACAATGACTTCATGAAATTCACAGGCAAATAGATAGAACTAGAAAACTTCATCCTGAGTACAGTAACACAGTCACAAAAGAACACACATGGTATGTACTCACTGATAAGAGATTAGGAAAAAAGCTCGGAATACCCAGGATACAACTTACAGACCATATGAAACTCAAGAAGAGGAAAGACCAAAGTGTGGATACTTCAGTCCTATTTATAAGGGGGAACAAAATAATCACTGGAGATAGAGTGTGGGATGGACTTGGGAGGGATAGAGTAGGGAAAGGAAAAAGGGGGGGCAGGATCAGGTGTGGGAGGAGATGAAGGAGATGTACAAAATGTCTGGAAATTGTACTGTGTTGTATAGGATGTGGAACTGGGGGTAGCCACTAGAAAATCCTACATGCCTGGGAGCAAGAGGCTCCCAGGACCCAACCGGGATGGTATTAGCTAAAATACCCAACAAAGGGGAGAGGGAACATGTAGAGACCATATCAAAAGGTTAGTTACAACCCTCAGCTGAGAGATGGGGGTCACCCACTCTTCTCAAAATTTTAACCCAGAACTGCTTTTGTTTAAAGGAAATAGAGGGACAAAGATTGGAGCAGAAACTGAAGGAAATGCCATCCAGAAACTGCTTCACCTGCGGATCCATCCCATAAGCAGCCACCAAATCCAAACACTATTGCTGATGCCAAGAAGTGTTTGCTGACAGGAGCCTGATATAGCTGTCTCTTGGAAGGCTAGGCCAGAGCCTTACAGATACAGATGAGGATGCTTGCAATCAACCATTGGCTTGAGCACATGGACTGTAATGGAGAAGTTAGGGAAGGACTGAATGACTTAAAAGGGTTTGTAACCCCATAGAAAGAACAATAATATGAACCAACCAGACTCCCCAGAGCTCCCAGGGACTAAAACACCAGCCAAAGAGTACACACATGGAGGGACCCATGGCTCCAGCTGCATGTGTAGTAGAGGATTGCCTTATTTGCTATCAGTGGGAAGGGAGCACCTCGGTCCTATGAAGACTTGATGAGGCAGGAGTGGTCGGGTGGGTTGGGGAGCACCCTCATAGAAGCAGGGGGAGGAGGTACGGGATGAGAGTGTGTGGAGGGGAAACCGAGAAGGAGGATAACATTTGAAATTTAAATAAATAAAATATCCAATAAAAAATTAAAAAAGAAATTGTATACATATTTCACTTATTAATTGATTTATATTTTCTTAATGAATTTTTCTATAAACCTCTAAAAGTAATATAGAGTAAATGATAGGGAAAATAATAAAGTATAAAATATATTTTCTAACACAGCAATGTTTTAATTGAATGTAATAACTCTAAGTATAAATATTGAAAGTTTTATAAGCTATATTGATGATCTAATTCATTTGAGAAAAGTATTTATAAATACCACAAAATGAAGTGTCTGTAGGTACAAAATCAGTGGCAGGTATCCACAAGGTCATTTAAAGAAAACACATTCTGGTTATACGTAAAGGAGAATCTTTTACACATTTATATTCTGCCGGGACCATAGAGTAAGATTTACTTCTATGAAGCTCCAATAAAAATCTATAAGAGACTGGAGAGAAACCACAGAAAATCCATATATTTCCTACATTTCCCTACCCATATTCTTAGGTCTTCATCAAAGCATCAGCTCTCATAAAAATTTCACTTATATCTTAGTTTCTGTTTTCTTGCTAAAAGTGTTAATTTACTGTCTCTTAATCAACTCTGGCCTGGCCCCTAGTTTCTAAAATTCTTATATTTCTTTTTTTTGTTGTTTTTTTTTAAGATTTATTTATTATTATATCTAAGTACACTGCAGCTGTCTTCAGATGCACCAGAAGAGGGTGTCAGATCTCATTACGAATGGTTGTGAGCCACCATGTGGTTGCTGGGATTTGAACTCAGGACTTTCAGAAGAGCAGTCAGTGCTCTTAACCACTGAGTCATCTCTCCAGCCCCTCTTATATTTCTTTATAGTTACTTTAAAAAAACGTAACTATCTCTGGGAAAACTCTGCTATTTAAGGTCAAAGTCTACCATTGTCTAGATAGAACTTTAGGACTGGGTGCAATATGAAGGACTCCCTTTATTGTCTGGCTTCTCCTTTTCCCACCTTGTCTGGGGAAAATCCCACACCTCTACATGTAGAATGTCACATAGCCTTGGTGAAGACTGTAGGTTCAACTTCTGTTTTCCTGAAAGGAGCCCATTCAACTAGCACCTGAGATTACTGAAATGCTTCACCATGCTCAGGAGACATTTTGGTCCTCTAAACCCTCAGCCAACGCCCCTTGCCCATGCTTCATGTTCCTCCCTTCAGTCTCTCAAAACTGTATAATCCTTGAGGCACCCCATGTAAAACTGATGGGACTCCCTGCAGCTATTCCCAGTGTCTTATTCACTATAAGTACTTATGGATTTCCTTTTGATCTTTGTGCATATGGGAGAATTATCACCAAATTTGACCTTCTTAGAAGAACTCAAAAAAAGAAAATGAATAGGATAAAAGAAAGAAAGAAGAGAAGAAAAGAAAAGAGAAGAAAAGAAGAAAAGCAGATTCAAATAAACCCTGAGTCTCTTAGGTGTGCCCAGGACATTTGTGGGAAAAGGATGATAAGATTTGTTTCCCAGAGTTTTCTCCATGGTTATGAACACTATTTGATGATGATTTTGATTTTTTTTATTTTTTATATTTTATTTTTTTTAGGAATGGTGAAAACTGATTGGACTACCTGGCATAGTTGGAAAAACACTCTTGTGCAAGCCAGTCCTACAAGATAACCCCAAATGCACTAGTCTCACTGAGCAAATTAACAATTATACAGTGATACAGTGCAGATTATGTAACCTAGACCGACATCTGACCTCCAGAGCCATGATGTTAAGGGGCACAGGTCTCCTCATTGGAATTTTAACTATAGCAACTTTTCTGGGACAAAATTTAATACAATATAACATAAGAATCATTAAGATAATCATTATGATATTAATAAATGTAAACTATATGTATTTCATCATCTTGTAATTCTTATAAAAAAACAGGTTTGTAATAGGTCTGATTTCATATTTTTTTTGTTTTGATTCACTATTTGTTTGTCTGATTCCCTAGACAGCCACAGCATGAGCTAAGGCCCAAATGGTAAAATGACATCTTTTAAATTAGATTCATGGAAAGAAATATTAAGTTCAAAAGTTTCTAAAAAATATGATATTCTGTCTTTGCTCAAGTATTCCTGTTAAAGGCTCATGAGACATTGTCAGCTTCTTTCAGTTTATTCTTTAGTTTTGTGACTATTGGTTGAAGTCGTGATAGACAATGGAACCACAAGTTTACTGCATGTCAGAAACTTTTTCAAGAATCTTGCTTTAGCCTTTCCAACAATACTGTGAGGGAAGTCCTATTGTAATTCTCACCAAACAATCATGAGGGAAGAAAGGAAAATAGGTGTACAGCTACTGGATTAAGTTTACAGTGTTGAGAAGGAGAAGAACTGACACCCATCCTTCTGTAGTCACTGCTGAATGGGGCCAATGCCCAGCAGATACCCATAGTGGTCAAGCATCACAGAAGGCAAGGGAAAAGTTAAGAGTCAATCTATTAAAATTAAAAAAAATTAAAAAAATTAAAAAAAATAATAAATAAATAAATAAATAAAAAGAGTCAATCTATAACATCCAATTGGAACTTGACAATTTCGGTTTTCAATTTCTCTGTATCCTGGCATTTCCCCCTTGGCTGAGTAAAGCCTGTGTTCTGAAAACAATCTCATGCCTTCACACTAACAATTTTCACAAGAGTCAGAATAAGCATTAAAATCTATTTTTATTTCAGATCTCAACTTCACTTTTCATTTTTTCTCCCTGTACATTGTGCCCGTTAATCTGGAAACCCTCTGCCTACATGCCTGTATAATCACAGCTCTGGGCTTTTCAGTTCAACTATTCCATACTACCTACTTGATTGAATTTTGCAGACAGCCTCTAAAACTACGCTTTGCTTCAACTCAAGACTTGAGAAGAGATGATTTGTTCAGAGAATTTAATGCTCTCATCTCTTGAAAGACGTTTCGTTATTTCTTCTGTCTGTCTGATTCAAAGAAGATTCTGATGTGTCTAGTTTGTTGAATTTAAGGAAGCAAGAGAACTAGAATACAGAGTGGCAAAGAGGGGAAACTTGGTAAGGAAAGAAATCACCTTTCTGACTGCAGATTCAATAAAGCAATGTGTGAGCTCTCCACTCTGCCTGTACTCAGAATGCTTAGACTGTCCCCTGTCTGGTAAGGCCATATTCTCCCCTTTCTTCTTAATACAACCAGCATCACCCTTTATTAATGTGGTGCTGCAGGTGCCAGAAGTACTGACAGTACACCTTTTTGTATGTACCCTAAATGCTCACATTCCATATGTCTCCCTGAGAACAAGAGTCCATCCCTGATTACAAGCGTACAAAAACTTTCCCCTAAACAGAGGTTATGAAACATATACAGGACATGATTGCTACTTATTAATTGTTCAGGAGTACTCTTTCTCTGACTAATATTTATAATTTTCTTAAGTTTAGCTCTATGAACACTTCTGTTTCATTAAGTGTATTAACATCTAAGGTAGTATTTAAGATTTAAAAAGAACTAAGAAGAAAAAATGAACAAAATCTATAAATTTGTTTTAGATTTTATGTGTTGCCATTGAAGATATTTATATTAAAGGCAAAATTAGCAAATCAGGAAAAATACATTTAAATATGTATTTGAATTTAAGTGTATTTAGAGATTTAGTCCTTACAATACCCTAGTTAACCCTGTTGTCTCTCCCTCTACCCTCCTTTCTTCCCTGCCTCCCTCCCTTTTTCCCTTCCCCTTTCTGTCTCTCTCATGAATGTACATGGACAAGTGTGTGTGTGTGTGTGTGTGTGTGTGTGTGTGTGTGTGTGTGTGCATTTCTGCATGAATATGATACATGATACAAAAAGTTTCACTCAGTAGAGGATGTCTGTTTTGATAGAGTTCTCCATGAATTCAAGCACAGCAAACCTGCATAGACCATGGATCCAGTATGTGCTCTTCAGCATCAGAAAGTAAGAGTAGAAGACCCGTTTTTGAGAAGCATAGTGAATGACAGAGGAGTGGGGGTAAAGTAGAGACAGAGTAAGGCTCTGGAAATCGATCACTTACTAATTAGCCTTTCACCTTGGCAGTCAACATCTTCCCTTGAGGCAACACTTTATCATCTTTTCAAATCTCTTTTGAGAGATTTCTTCTTTTCTGGCAGTTTTCATATTATATTGTCTTCCTTATACTTTGGGAAAAGGATGGGTCTAGCACATCTATTTTTTCAGGTAGTTTGGCATGTGAGACCCTCCTCCATGGAGTCTGAGCTCTACATGAGGTCATTCTCTTCTCCTGTTTCCCTGTGTTGTATAAGCTCTCAAGCAGTAGCTGTGCTCATTCATTGAGCATGCGTCTCTCCTCCAGATACTCATTCCCTGCGGCCTCTCTACATGCTGTTTGCATCACGTAGCTGTTGGAAAGCATAATAGTATCCCTTTAGATGGAAAATCATTTTTAGTCCTATATCCATTTGGGGATGACAGAAGAACTATAATGTATCACTCTTATTTTGTGATAGTAGATGTATTCCCCTGAGATATAATGGTTAGAGGAAATTTTACACCTAGATTTCAGGTGCATTGTTTTCTTAGTATTTATTAGAAAGAAAATGAAAAATGGTGTTTGGTAGTCTGAATGCTCTTAGAAATGTCATGGGATAATTAAGCTTCAACAATTTTTCCAGACAGTTGACTGAAAAAAAAATGGTTCATTTGAAGAAATATTAGTATTAGATGTAAGGAGAAAGTTAACTTCTAGGAATAGGGATAAGAAATGAAGACAAGGTATAGATCTTGGCTACTAGTGAATGTTTATTTCACATTGATCAGATTTTAGTATACTTTAAATTGCCCAGGTTTAGAAAAAATCAATTGCAGAATATGAAATGAGGTTTGAACTATGCACAGGAGACCAGTGGCCACAGCTGTAGAAGCTGGCAGAGTACAATGGCAGGGATCCTGGTCTTGTTTATGAAATAAGCACAATGCATACATGCTATGGTCATAGTATATTCTAAGAAGCTTCAAGAAGGTTTTGCATTATCCTCTAAGATACTCAATTTTAGTTTTTTTTCCTGATAATCTTCAAAAAATCAAATAACTACTTCCATTTTATAGATGAGGGGATTGAAACTATTGAGAAAATTAATCTTTCATAAAAATTAATACGTCATTCCTAAAACAATTTACAGATTATTATAGTCATCCCAAGTTCAAATGGCTTAAATGTCAACAGGTAACATAAGGATAGATAAGCTCATATACAACAGTATAGACTATAGGGAAAGGCTAAAAGTCTGACAATGTAGACTATAATGAAAAGTTCAAGTCCAAAACAGTCACTATCAGAATCATTGAATCTTGAATCATTACAAAAACCATCACAGACTTCATCACTATTTAAAAACAAAACAAAACAAAACAAAAAACCTAAAAAGACACTTAATAGACACCAGTTGCTCTTTAGACTACAAATTTGCAACTTAACTTTCAAAGTCTCAAGTGGTAGGTGCACAATGTGATATATTTATTTTACTCTGCATACTTGAGTAAATAATTTAATATAGATTCTGTTTATGATTCCACTCTGTGATGGAAATACTGAATTGATAGACAAATATTTTTGCCATCTGTAGTTACTGCTTTCTCTCCTTGACCCTGCAAGATCTGCTTTTTCAGCATAATAGTTGAAAATGGTAGAAGGTTTCCCAATCTTCCCAGAGGATTGTTAGCATGAGAATTAATTCTCTTCTTTGGAATTCTGCTAATGATTCTCGCTCTGATGAAGAACAGAGGCTCCCTAATATGGGAATACAACTCATTCTCCACTGCTCTTCTGTAAGACTGTCATACAAAGGCTTTGTTATGTATCTTATGGTCATAGACTTTGACATTGACAGCTCTACATGAATGAAGAGCAGAGACACTCAGGAAGAGTCAGGACCCTTGGTAAAGGTAAATACAGGCTATGGTTCAACTCTGAGCTCACTCCCTTCAGATTTCTTGTAGGAAACAAAATCTAATGCATCGTTGTTTGAACATTATTTAGTTTGTTCTGTAGTTATTGGACAAAAAACATCCTGACTGTCATGATGGGAGAGAAGTAAGCCCTAGAGAGTTTTAGTAGCCTGATCAATTTAATACAGACCGTAAGTGACAGTTAAAACACAGGAGTCAAGTCACCCGGTGCTTTTGTGTAGATGATTTTCCTTCTGTGGATTGCAGTGTTCAATGACGCCTCCTGTCAAACAATATGTTTCAAATGGCTCAGGATGTCTGCTTTACTCAGTAGGATAATATTCATAGAGAAGTGGTTCTTTTGAAGCATGAAAGATGAAGACCCAGCTTATTTTTATTCATTTCAAAGTTGGAAAATAAAGCTTTTCTCTCTAAAGCAAGTTGAATCTCAGAAATGACACATTTTCATATCCCTGTTCATATTTTCTCCAAGGAAACAAAGGGAAAAATGTTCCCTTTGATTAGTGTCTTGATTCTCAGATTTTCAGTATATAAAAGCTAATTTCCCATATTTAGGAGACATTAAAACATACTAAAATCAGGATAGTTTTTCCTTCTGCCTTAACAGATAATAACATACCAAAAAAAGTGAAGATAAAAAATTACTGAAAATAGCTGTTTAGTTCTAAAAGACCACAGAAATAAATGGGGCCATGGTGGTAGACTTGCATCGACTCAGAGATTTATGTAACTTCATTTATAGGGATCTATATTAAGAAATGCTATTTTATTTATCATTTTTTTTCTGTATAAAAGAGCAATGTTTGTGACCAACTTTATATGACATAGGATGTTTACATGTATATTGTGAGCTCTGTGCTCCTTCTTTCTACTTGCTGATCTAACTGGAAGTCTACATGTACAAAAGTGCAAGTAGAACCATGTGTCACTCTTACCAAAACTCAAGTTCAAGTGGATCAAAGACCTCAACATAAACCAGATACACTAAATCTAGAAGAAGAGAAAATGGGAAATAGCCTTGAACTCATTGGTAGAGTCAAAATATCTGTTAGAGATTTTCAGAGTAACATGTAAATTTACTTTAATGGAAAAGTACAAATTAATTATGTAATATAACTTTATATGTGAATATAATTTTATGGATGCATGCAGAAAAGTATTTACACAAATACAAATTAGTGTGGTAGCGATTTTACCTGTTGCATATTTTATTATATAATTCCAAAAACATACTCTTTAAATTGTACACAGTGCAATCGCTTCAAGAATATAAAGCCCTCTGGTAATCATGAGTAAAATGGTCAAACTACATAATTGTAATTTATATAGAATTGTATTTTCGTTTTCCATTTCTTATTCCTAGAAATTATATAAAACCTGGAACATATTCCTCACATGTATACCCTTGATCTGAAGAAATGTGACCAGAATTAGCTCAATGAGATCCTGTCCTAATACATATTAAAAAAGTTATTTACACAATAAGCACCTAGTTGCTACCTAGCCATCCAGTAATGCCCTGTATCACAAATAACATAATGTGCTTTTATTAAAAAAAAAAGACTCCTAAAATAAAATATATAAATCTAAAATAAGAAAGAGCTGTGTGTGCTGTCATCCAGTACTGCCATTTGGAATTCTCACACGTGACCTCCTCTTAGTCTTTCAACCAGTTGAGCTTTTCCATTTCCCATTTAAGGCACCAAGCTTTGGAAACAAGAGTTCTCTTCTTTCCCTAGTCCTTATTTGTATTTTGACAGTTTCTTTCCCTTCTAAAGCAGTGCTTGATGAATCCATGATATTCAACATAGTTTGCTAAAAGAAAAAAAAATGATGATCACGTCAGAGAGAGGAAAAGAAAAAGAAAAAAGAAAGTAGCATTTAAGTCATGGGGTAGCAAGTGCTCATGTTTTCCCATCTAGAGAGGCTGTGAGGGGCCTCTTGAAAATTTCATTTTTTTGTGACAGACTACATAAACTCTAGGTAAGAAAAGCAGTCAGAGTAGAGATGTCTGTCATTCTCAGAGAAGCTATCAATCCTTTTAAAAGCATGCATGATCTACTCCAAAGGAAAAGTACCCAGTGCCTTCAATCATTGGATTTTATGTCAAAAACATAAGTTTGGCCAAAATAAAAATTCGAGTTTTAATTGGTGCCTATCATTGATCATTGTGTGATGGTTATTAGATTCAGCTGAAATTTGCATTATATTTTTTGTAAAAATTATTTATTTTTCTCAATACAAAAACTGTCTTCACTTTGCTGATAAATAGCCAGAGATAGTCCTATCTTCTGAATGATCAGTGTGAAGTGTGCACTTCCTTGAATCCTAGTCAAATAAGGATTTGTGTGAGACCAGAGGGACCATTCCACTGAAGACGAGTGCTTCCTGCATTGATGAGTACTGTTTTGTTTTGACTTAGTACATGCAGATGTAAGAAACTGAGAAAGGAAAAAAAACCACAATTCCTGAATTCAGATACTTGACTAGTTTTATCATCACAGTAAATGCTAGTATATAGGAGCAAATTGCATAATAATAAAAATTCAATGAACAATGTCTTAATTGTTTTACTTAAAAAAATACTTTAATGAAAGTTCTATTTACATATCATTGAACTTTACCAAAAACCAAAATAGACTTTGCTTTACCCCAAATATAGTGTCACAGATAGGTTCTGCTTTCTACAAGAAAATGAAGAGCTATTTCTATTCACAGCCCACTATAACATCCCACTATATCCTTGCAATGCCTGGTCTCCAGGTTGACTCCTTCAAAAACTATAATGATTGGATAGCATAAGAATGTGTTCTCTTTTTTATATCAATAGACTTCCCTCACAGCACTGATACCATAAGTCACAGGCTTAGGCTCTATGGTAGTGAGGAGGGTTTGTGTCCCTATCCTTATCAGAGGAAGAGGTAACTTTGTCAATGAACTCTTGGTTTTAAAAACAGTCTAGGACTTGGAAGAATTTGTTTTCTATGTGCTCAGTAGTCAAAGGGTATGCATGTCTTTTTTTTTTTTTTGTTTATGGTTTCTAACTATTCAAATGTGATGTGACAGAAACCTAATTTGCATTAGAGGAAACATGACAATATCTAGTCTGACATATAAACACTGAGCAGAATAAAACAATGTTCTCAACATATTTATTATTATGACCTAAATTTTATAACTAGCCCTTAAGTTTATAATTGAAAAGTATAATATCATACAATAGGCAAGCCTTTTCTAAATACTTTTTGAGGGAACTAAACAGGTTTCAGATGGTAGTAGACATTAGATTAAATAGTCAGGAATGAGACATCTTTGCATGCTATTTGACCTTGGATACAGAGGTGCCTCTCTACTAAATGTGTAGTTATCATTAGTATCATAATTACCTGGGATGAGATACAAGTCTCTAGGACAGCTAATTGGCACTTATCACATCAAATTGGTTAAATCTTTCTTATTTCCTAACAAATTTAAAACACTGTGAACATAATTACAAACAGTATATTTTTTTTCTCTATATATTGCTCTATGCTTACATTTGGAAAGGGAAAGAATCATAAAATTGCAGGTGTGAGCTTCAACTCTGTTACATAAGCCTTGTTCTGATGTAACTGTATGTGCATGTGTGTACTTCACAATTTGTATTCTATTATTCCTAAGCATACTTATTATTAAATTGGGTGTTTGAATGAGAACAGTGACCATAGGCTTGTATATTGGAATATTTGGTCCCTAGTTGGTAGAAGTGTTTTGGATTAGTAGATTTGATCCTTTTGGATGATATTTGTAAAAGGGGCACACTTTGAGGTTTACAAAGACTTGATACATTCTCGGGTGCCCCCTCCCTCTCTCTTTCTGTTTCATGGCTGTGACTCCAGAGTTAAGATCAAGACTACTGTTCAAGTTCTATGCCCACCTGCAAGCTGGCATGTTTCATGTCATGATAGCCATGGATGCTAACACTCTGGAACTGTAACTTCCAAATTACAAGCCTTATTTCATAAGTTGTCTTGGTGATGGTGTTTTTTGAAAGACATAGGAAAATTACTAATTCACTAAGAGAAATTTTATGTCATTATGTAAGGGATACACAAGGTTAATGATACAGGGAGTTTGTATACTTAAAACAAATAAGTCATTTTATTTTAAACTGATTATATTATCAAATATCTTGTTTACAATAACCAAGTCTGTGTATTGCTCCAATTCAGATAATGCCAACTCTATCTCTTGGATTCTTAACTTGTTTGGTTGTATGTAGCAAAAGATTAGTTGAACACAAAATGGAATGAATGAATAAAGGAATTTTAATAATATAGTTGAAGAATTTGTTATAAATTCTTCATAAATAAAGATGGGGAACTAGATCATGGTTGAAGGAAATGAGTAATCAAACAGAAATTGGCTTTGTATATTTATGTGTGCATGTGTTGTTTTAGTTTTGCTTAAGCTTACAATTTTTTTCTGGTGTTCTGATTGGAATTGTTTTCCCATAGGCTTGTACAGTGAATGTTGGTCTCTAGTTTGTAAAACTGTTTTGAAAGGTTGTGAAACCTTTAGAATTGGAGCCTATGTAGAGGAAGTGGGTCATTGCAGGTGGGTACTATGAAATATAGTCTGGTCCTATGTACTATTAGAGCTGTTTCCTTCCTAACAACAGAAGGAAACATCTTCTGGTGTGTTTCCATTGCACGTGACCATGGAATTAAGTGCTTTAGTCGTCATGAAATTTCCACTATGATGTATTGTGATATTGCAAAATGTGCTCAAGTCAATCCCTATTTACTTACATTCTTCTTATCATATGTGTCCTATAGTGATGAGAAAAGTCAGGTGCTATAAGAAAGAGGCAGCATTCAGAGTAAATGAAAAAATTGAATATTTGTTCCATTGTCTTTACTAATTCATTTACTTTGTCAGCTGATGCTACTGTTAGCATAAATGTGTAGTTATGGTTACAAGTTCCCTTGTCCCAAAATCTACTCAACTCATTCTAATACTTTTATTTTTGGTTCAACTTTATAATAATATTTTTTTCACATAGTGAATGAATCAAATGAATAGCATTTGTTTGTCCTATTTGAAATTATCATTATCTGCATGACTGACTATAACAGAAGCTACTGAGCAGGAAGACACTGCAATGAAGAGGCAGGGGATGGAATCTGGAACCTAACCTTGCATGTGGCACTGCATATATGCCTGCTCCTAATACTGAAATAAGTTGCATTCACTGATTCATTTTTGTATTTACAAGAATCATGTACATATTTATAGTATCCAATTTTTGTGTCTAAGCAGAATGAGTTAGATAATTTGAAGGTTTTGTTTGTTTATTATTTTCAATAACAAATACTGTTTTTACAGTTAGAATGCAAATATTCCTATCTTATCTACAAGGTAACCTTCATATTGAGTTTAAAGTTCATGGTGACTTTTTTCACAGAAACATTAATCTACCATATCCTCTGTTGCTAGAAATCAAACACTCTTAAGAAACAAAGTATGATTTTTGTGAATGTAGTGGCTAAGCCTCTGGAGAAATGCTGCATTGTCTTTTGGTCCAAATCACAAAATCAGAAATTAGTAGAACAGGAACAAGAGACACAGTTCTGCCCTCAGTATGGAATCTGTTTCACTCTAGAGATGCTGATAGAGTGTGATTAAAATACAAACATGCAAAATAAAGAAGCTCATGAGAGCCTGAGGTCCTGAAGACTACAGGGAAGCATCATCTGGGCATAACAGGTCTGATGCACACATCAACTCAAAACGCTTGTGACAGCATGTACAAAACCTGTGCAAGCCCAAGTCAGACAAGATCCCAGCAAGGAGGAAGGAGTTGGGCAGACAACATCACCCTAATCCAGGGAATTACTGTCAAATGTTAGGTGCAAGGAAATGGGGGGGATCAGTTTCTTTAGAAGTTATCTCCTGGTAACCTGAGTACTCTCTATTAGGGGATGATAGAGAACAGAATATTTGGGCACGGCAAATTTGTCCTTGAAATATATATATATATATATTTCATATATATATATATATATATATATATATATATATATATATATATATATTTCAAGGACAAATACTGATTATGATCAAAATGTATAAGAAATGCTCAAAGAACTAACAAAGAATTAATGATACTAAGATAAAAGAAGGAAATAATGCAGGTTGTAGTATCCAAACGATTGTCAGTGAAGTAGTTAGCAATATACTTTGCAGCTTATTTCTGAGTTATATCTAAACATGTCCCCAGATTCAGTCAATGTTTTATAATCAATCTATTTAATGTTGAAACACCAGGAAGATAAAATTGTAACACATTCTTCTCTTATATTTTATACTTGATTTTTTTTATTTTCTAAGTTTTTTTTTATTTACATTCCAAATCATTTCCCCTTTCCCGTTTCCTCCCTCCCCGAAAGTCCCATAAGCCCCCTTCCCTCCCTCTTTTCTCCATTCAACCCCCTCTCCTTACTCTGTCCTGGCGTTCCCCTACATCCAGTCTTTCCAGGACCAGGGGTCTCTCCTTCCATCTTCTTAGAAATCTATTGATATGCGAATTGTGTCTAGGGTATTCCGAGATTCTGGGTTAATATCCCCTTATCAGTGACTGCATACCATGTGTGTTCTTTTGTGATTGGGTTACCTCACTAAGGATGATATTTTCAAGTTCTGACCATTTGCCTAGGAATTTCGTGAATTCATTGTTTTTAATTGCAGAGTAGTATTCTATTGTGTAGATATACCACATCTTCTGAATCCATTCCTCCGTTGAGGGACATCTGGGTTCTTTCCAGCTTCTGGCTATTATAAATAAGGCTGCTATGAACAAAGTGGAGCATGTGTCCTTATTGCATGCAGGTAAAGCCTCTGGGTATATGCCCAGGAGTGGTATAGCCGGATCCTCCGGGAGTGTCATGCCCAGTTTTCGGTTTCTCTGGAGTCCCATAAGATCAAGGATGTATGGAGTTTTACCGTTCCATGAGGAGTGAAAATCACTGCCATAGGTCTGGTGAGAAACCAAACTATGAGCTTTACTGGAGATGTTAGGGTAAAAGGTTTGTTCAACAGCCCTTGGTTAACTACTCCAGTAAGTTTATTTTAGATAAATAACCATGACAAGCAGGGATACAGTTATTAAGTGTGGTAGCATTCAAAGAGGGAGAGATAAAGTGGTCCTGTGATCCCAGATCTCCTTTCTTCCTCCCATGAGGTTTAAATGTAAATACAGGGCACTTTACATTCTTACCTAATCAGTTTTCAAGCTCTGGTTATTCCAATCCCTGATTTTCAGTGTCTCAACCGTGCTCCTGAAGAGAGGTCCTGAGAGGTGGTCAAACATGTCAGTAATACATTAAGAATCTGCCATCTGCTGAAGAAAAACGTGTGTGATTACTACATGATGCTTTCATTTGCTCTAGAGCACAGCTTCACTCTATTTGATATTAACACCTGGTTTATGTGCTTAGGAGAGGAAGGTTCATCTAGAAAGCTTTTGTCTTCCTGACTTTAGTGGGACACATTGGGAACTGTTAGCAATCTAAAGTCTCTTCAGTTCATGTGAATGTCTCATCAATTACTAGAGAACTACTGAAGACTAACACTTAAAAGTGTTACATATAAGGGACCATAATAATGTTCTTGGTCCATGCTGTTGCCAAGAACTGTGTGGAAGTCATGATCCACATTGCTGATTTTGGAAAATGGCAAGGAAGGTACTTTTGCAGTGTTATCAAAGCCTACTAAAACAAAGTTGAGGAGAGACATGGAATGTTTCTATGATAAGCCCTGTCCCAAAGAAACCATCTAGACAGGAAACCATTGAAGATAACTCATAAAAATTGGGATAAGGACAATGAGGTGTAGCTCTCCACATTTGATAGCTTCTGGCAGTTGTAGGGATGGGGAAGGACTCAGTTTATTTTAAGGGGCTGGACAATGGGAGTTTAACCATGACCCAGTGAGTATATGGGCAACAAAAGTTAGACTTGGTGTATTTTTTCTCTTACTCTCTTTTGGGGACAGAGGTCACATGGGTTTTGGAGTGGAATTGGGAGGATTGGGAAGTGAGTGTGATTGGGCTACATTTTGGGAAATTGCCAAATAATCAAGAAAAAATAGTGTGTTGCAAAGAAAATGCTACAAATAGATGACACACTATATATTGTTGGAATAATTGTGGAATGAAAGAACAACTTCATAAATGTAAGGCAAAGAATTAAACAAGTAACTTACCTGTATTTTTCAGGAACAGTGATATTTTGGATGGTTTTAAATCATTCCCTAATTTTGCATACTTTGCAAATTATATTCACCATTTAATCAGCAGATGTTTATTTATTTAAAATTACTGGACAGTTTTTTTTTGCAAGAGTTTCAGACTGTATTCTGAGAACGAGAGAGAAAAAGATGTTTGATAAATTAATGCAAATACTAATAAAATAGGAACAAATTACAAGAAATTAATCTACAATTAATTTATTATAATAGAGGAAGACAACCTTTGAATGACAAGGTGAAAGAAGTCCAGACTTGGAAGGCAGAGCAATCATAATTGCCTGGGATACATTCATTTGCCAATAAACCTCAAGAGAATCATGTTTAAAATGTTAAAAATTATATTGGCACATATGAGTTAAATTGTGTTCCTCAAACACCTATGTTAAATTCCTAACACCAGTACTCCAAGAATAATATTTGTTAGTAGAGTCTCTGAAGAAGTCCACAAGCTAATCTAATGTCCTCCTTGATCATAGTGTACCCTAATCCAAGGGTCACTGGCCTTGTGTGGAGAGAGGGGTCTAAAGTCTGATGGGCGAGGCGTAAACACAGAGGAAAAAAGCCTTGTGAAAATGGAGAAAGGCCTTGTGAACGGGACTGGCACATTTAATGCCAAAGATGGGCAATTATAGAAAACAAAGACCATATTTTTTTATTTTATTATCCTTTTAAAACATTTTCTTGTGATGCTGGAGTTTAAAACAAGTGCCCTTATAAAGAAGCAAGTAGTCCACCCTTGACTTACGGTGGTACCTCCTGAAAATTATTTATAAGGTGCCATGTATCTTACTATACAAAGCGAAGTAGTCCCTCTGAACTTCTCTTTTACCCCTACTGGTAACATCCAGATCAAGAGACAAAAAGCATGCTATGAGACTGTGAGAGGCTACGAGTTTTTATAGGATGGTGACAGAGGTTTAAAACAGCCAACCATTTTTGAAATATTTTCATTTTGAATTATTTGTCTCAGTACAGAGAAGTTACAGATGAACAGCCCCAACTTTTTTTTTATTTTATTTTTAGTTCAGCAACAGAGCCAGTTAATGACTTGTGGCAAATTGTTCTTTATATCCTTGGATTTTAGCAAGGACACTGACATCAGAACTCTTTCGTCTGTGTCTGGCTTGCTAAAAAAGCTTATCTCGCCTAGGGTATAACATTGCCATAATCTCCTGACCTTAATCTCACTGGATATCCAAAGAGATCTTGGCAAAATAGATCCACAATTCCTTCACAATACAGGCTATCTCTCCCAGCTCCATGTCGCTGTGCCTGAGTGATTGGCAGAGTGAACTGCCCTTCTTTATCACTTGTTGGTTGTGCGGTCACTTTGGCTTCAGACCATCAAACTTTAAAGCATCCTGAGGACCCTGGGCCAACTCTGGAAGAGCATACTCTTTCTGCTCCAGCACTGGTCTCTTTGCTGGGCTCCATAAACTGCTGACATACAGGAGCTACTTACACAGTGTGTGAATAATCTAATTACTGAAGCTTAGCCGGGAGGGCTCGATCCAAGCAGAGCAATGCACATTGGCACTGGAGAGAAAAGGGACCTGGGAGGCGCTGCAAAGCAAGTCAAACACTTTGGAGTTACCAGAGCTGTACTGCACAGTGACTGATTAAATTCTTTTTGTCTTTTCAATCAGAGATTTCACATTAGGAGTAAAGAGCATCTCTGCTTGCCACAAATCTGGCTGTCTTGACAGCTGGATTTAATTTGGCCTGGCTTTCTGCCTCATATAGAATGACAGGCAATAGGGGCTGGGCTGGCATGTAAGATGAATGGAATTGGAAGCAAGGCTTGTTTCTGATCCACCCACTCTTCTGATCTTAGGCAGGGATGGAAGTGTAAAGCCCTGCATTTGGGTCCCAGAAATGGGAGTGACACTTTGTGTCAGGAGGCAAGCTCTGCAGAGAGTGTAGTTGAAACGACAGGTGCATTACTCTTCAACTTTACAGGTTCTGAGTTGGATTCTCCTGCTCCCCTTTGGGTATAGCATTCAGAAAGTTATTTTACACATGTTAGCTTCACTTGTAACATTCTTAAAATGGGGGATATAAGATATCAGTCTACAGTGAAAATCAATTCCTACCATGTTCTTACTATCACTGACTAGGGTGTGATCATGTTAACAATTAGCATGATACATTACAATTTAATAACAATAAAATACAGGGTGACTTATTATGTACTCACTAGATATTATCAGTTTAGATCCTTGACTCACATTATATTATAGATTAAAACTGTAACTTTTAACTTCTCCAAACCTATCTACAAGATTGTCATCTCTTATTGACACCATATCTATGGTCATTCTGAGGCAACCCCCTTGGAGTTTTTAACTATTACCTTTGACAAATCCAGGTGTCAGTTGTAGTGAAAGGCCAGGTATAGATCAGGAAAGGAATGTGTCTGGACAGAGTGGAAGGCACACAGTTCTTCACTGACTTAATATGCCAGAAAGGAAACAAGCAGAACACACAACCTGCTATTGCCTCTCCAGGAACACCCTATCCATAGCACCACTTGCTTTCTGAAAGTCACAATACATCTCTAAGGAAAGGTTTCTATGAGCAAATAAAAATAATCAACAGTCCAGAAGTCAAGGTGAACCTCTAACTCATTATGATCATTGAAGTCTAAAATGAGTGAACTAGTAGAAGAAACGTGTATTCTTTTGTCCTTTGATAGTGTTGCCATTTCATCAGAACATAGGGGAAGTCCTCATAGACTTGGCAAACTGCACTCAAAAGAAGAGGTAGATATAAGCTATACATTTATTTGAAAAAGTCTAAGTATGTGATATGTTTTCATAAACAGGTACTTGTGCTCAAATAGCATGCATTTGCCTCTGGATGTATGTTCTTCAAAAAAACTCTTGGCTAAGAGCACTTGACTCACCCAGGACTATCAGTGTGAGCAATTATAGAAAGCTACCCAGAGAAAGGGAGATGGATTCTATATTTTCTCAGTTACTAGACACAAGTTCTCCAATTTCTTGTGGCTAGAGGCAGAGCCTTGCTTTGTTCCAGACAATAATAGGAATAATGAAGGTAAAGGTTTTAACACAGAGGACTCGGCCCTTGCTCCTCCGGCTTTCACGCTGGCCATCATAAATAAGAAAAACATCTACAGGTCACACTCTGTATTACAATTTATTCTCAGCCGAAGGGCTATAGGAGAAATGTTATTTAATAGGATTTTTCTAAAGCACTCAAACATTTACCAACATGACTTGGTACTTTTTTTTTTTTAGAAGATGGCAAAGCAATTAGAAATGATCTCTTCAAGGCCTGCGTCCTTTTGGGGAAAATTTTCATAGGCTTAATTATACTGTTATTGTGTTTAAGTGTTCTGTATTTGTTTATTAGAAAATATAAAGATTTTGCATACATAATAGTGAAAACAGTAGCAGATTTTCTAGTAGATTTTCTAGATATAATGACCTGGTGGGGGGCAGAAGTGGGATCTAAAGTGAATAAGTGAGTAAATAAGTAAATAATTTTTTAAAAAAATTAATTAGATAAGAACAAAGATACAAACCAAGAATTGTTCCAAGCCCCCTCCAAGAGTTCCACAAAACTTGCAGACAGGAACCTGGCATGGATGTCCTCTGAGAGACCCTAACAGCAGCTGACTGAGACAGATGCAGATCTATACTTACATGCAACCATTAGACTAAAGTTGAAGACCGCTATGGAGGAATTAGAGGAAGGATAAAGAAGCTGAATGGGAGGACAACCCCTTAGAAAGACTAGCAGTCTCAACTAACCCAGATCCCTGGAACCTCCCAGAGACTGACCCACCAATCAGGCAGCATATGTGGGCTGGTCCAAGTCACCTGGCACATATAGAAGAAAACTGCCTGGTCTGGCCTCAGTGAGAGAAGATGTGCCTAACCCTCAAGAGATTTGAGGCTCCAAAGAAGGGGGATGTTTGGGGATGGGAGGGGGTGTGAAGCACCCTCTTGGAGGAAATGAGTAAGGGAATGGGATGAGGAATTGTGGAAACAGTGCAGAGAGGAGGGCAACATCTGGAATATAAATAAGTGAATAATTAATAAAAATTAGGTAGATATACATAGTATAATAAAAGCTGTAAGTAGAGACTTTTGAAAATAATGACCTTTAAAATAACTGCTTGGCTAAGAACACTTGAGCTATCCACTGATACCACTGTGAGCTATTATAGAAAGCTACCCAGATAGAGGGATATCAAAGTGGCATCTCTCTAGATGTGCAGAGCACAGCATTGTTCTTGGACTCTGCTTACATACTTTCCAGTAGGCATCATGGGGTTCTAAGACTGTGCCTGGTTATCTTGAGTGAGTGATGTTACTGAGTTCTGATTATTAAGTGCAGCTTTGAGTTTAGTGAGGTTCTTAAGTTATTTTTACACGACTAAATGTCATGTATCTTACTCTACACATTAAAATATTTATATTTTTAACCTACAAATATTAACAACCTTTTAATTAGTTAGCAAGTATTACCATATTCTGAGTTTTATAAATGATGACAAAGTTTGTTTGGTGTGTAAATTTGTCACCACACTGTTGGTCTCACTTAAAACTTAGTTTGTCTTTTTTCTGCAATAATTCTACTATTCTTTTCCACATGACCTTCCCTCATTTTTTTTTTTAATTTTCTAGTAGAGTAGTAAGTCATGTGTCACAACTTACCATAGCTCTGTGTGTGGAGTAAGTAAATCAACACTGATCAACTACTATTCCTTATTTACTGGATTATTCTTCCCGTAGTGAGCTGCCATATTGATTTGTGGTAAAGGCCGCCCAATCTATCAGACCTATCAGATGCTTTACTTGCATTTTATAAGAAATGTAAAGATGGCTTCAATTTTTAGTGGATTTTGTGCTTTCCAGATATGGAAGAGAATTTTATGAAATATGAAGCTCCAGAGGAAGAAAGATAAAAGGAATGACAGTTAAGAATGATATTCTTGATTTTATAAATGAGAAAAGAGACAGAAAAGTTGCAGGGCTTTGTCTGATTGCGTCAAATATTTTTTCTTCTCTTGTGAGGAATAAAGCCTGATTAATCTATCTGGGTGAGTCACTTTCAAGCAGGATTTCTTAAGAGGGAACTATTATTATAACTGGGAGAGTTTCTAAAGCCCTTTGTGAGTGGGAACAGAAAAGTAAGAAAAAGAAGTACAAATTAAAGAACCCTCGAGTCACTCATTTATTATCCTTGCTTGCCCTCTCTTAGGACTCAGTGATGTCCTTAAACTACCTCAAGTTTATAGTTATGTTCACTTTTTTATAAAATAAAGCCAAAATACTATGTCTACTGAAAGACCAAGAGCCTAAGCAAGCACATGAGGTTGACCTTAGTAATGAAATAAATCATATTGTAAAGAGAATCAAACCTTGACTAACTTAGAACAAGTAATTTCTAATTTATTCTAATGGAATTTTCTTGAAGACAAATATATTCCAGGCGATGTTGGCATTAGCTTGTCAGTTGAACAGATAATGCCAGAGTTATACGGAAATGAATACAGTAGCAGATTTCTCATGTTGAGAAACACCAGTTTCTATTGGTCTATTTAGGAGATGGGATTACAGGTACAATGTTTGTTAAGAACATTCTTATGTATTGGTATTGTGAAGCTTGATAATGATTTTTGATGTATTTTTAAGGTATCAACAGCAGATGACACACTGGGTTATTTAGGAGAAAATTAGAGTTGCATGGTACTGGGCTATGTGTCCAGATAGTTATCTAAACTTGGTGGAGATTTAGACTTTATTCCTGTGACATTTTCATCCACTTCTTGAACTCTTTTCCCCTAAAATTCACTTTGAAAGTGGACAGAAGAAAAGCCAACAGGCCTTAACACAACACTAAGTTCAACAACTAAGGAGGAGTGAGAGATGAAAACTACGCCTCCTAAGGGAAGAGCATAGCAATTGGTCCTCAAATAACAAATGGACAGCCCTGAAAGCAAATCCTCAAGTAGCACACACAATACAGACTGTATGTGTATTCATGTATATGTAAGTAATAACTGCTCAAGAAGAAAAGTTCACAATTTGAAAGAGAGCAAGGAGAAGTATGTGGAAGGTTTGGTGTGAGGAAAGGGAAAGGGGCAAACAACATTTTTACACTATGAATTTAAAAATAATATTGAAAAAGACTTTCAAAAAGCACAAAGAATCATTGCTTAGAAGCAAAGTCATCATGAGTCATCAACTAAGAGCTTCATCCCTTTCTTTCTACTGTGTGTACCCAATATCACTGTCAGCATTCTACAACAATTGAAATAGAATAAAGAAATTTCTATTGCAGAGATTTCAGACATTTGAAATGTATAAGCAATGCTGTGATTGGTCAAGTTTCTTAGTAGAGAGATATAGACTGAGTTGCTTTGTGAAAAAGAAAAAGTATTTTGCTATTCTTTGAATCTACCTTGAGTTTTCTGAGTCAGAAGTACAGTTTTTGGAATACTGGCTGTGCTATTTTAAAATCCTTTTCCAAAACATGAGACTGGACAACCTCATCACATTTCAGTTTTTGTATAAGGGAGAGTTTATGGAAGCACCACATACTAGAGAGTTGAGGATTTGACCTCAGTTGTGTTTTCAAAGTCAGTCTGTCTTTATTTTCTAAGTGTAAAATCTGGTCATGCATGTGGTCACTCTTTAAGATTTTTCTTTTGAAGATACTTCTGTTAATGTACTTTTCTGCACATCTAACTATCTTTTTACAAGTTTTGATATCTAATATTCTTTGTGACATTTTCCTTCTAAGTTCAAATAGATGGGTACATGGAAATTAAGAGAAATTATAACTTATTTTTTCTATGCCCTTGACTTCAGTTTCTCTGTTCCTGCTGGGTTTTTCTGTTTCTCCTCTCCCCATCTTTTTGGTTGGAGCAAAGTTTAGCACAAGGACAGGAAAGGAGAAATTGCATGGAAGCAGTGAAATGATAGAATTGTAGCAATTAGTACATCATAAAAAATAAGTAAATTGACATTTTGTCCTATTGACAGTGTCCTTTGTCTTATAGAAACTTTTCAATTTTATGAGATACCATTTGTCTATAGTTTATCTTAGAGCCGGAGCCATTGGTGTTCTGTTCAGGAAACTTTCTCCTGTGCCAATGTGTTAGAAGCTCTTTTCCAATTTCTTTTCTAATAGATTTAATGTATTTAGTAATGTGGAGGTCCTTGATTCTCTTGGATTTGAGCTGTGTACAAGGAGATAAGAATGGATCAATTTACAGGGAGAAGTATGGAGGATCAGGACATTGAACAGAGGTGTGTAGCAGTGGGAATAGGGAACTGGGGGTAGCCAACAGAATGTCCCAGATACCAGGAAAGCAAAAGCCTCCCAAGACCCAATGGTGATGGCCTTGGCTGAAATACCTAACGAAGGGGAGAGAGAACCTGCAGAGCCCATATCCAGTGGTTAGGCAAGGGGTTGGAAGATAGGGCCGCCCACCCATCTCGAAATAATTAATTCAGAATTGCTCCTGTGTAAAGGAAATGCAGGGACAAAGACTGGAACAGAGACTGAAGGAAAGACCATCCAGAGACTGCTCCACCTAGGGATCCATCCCATATGCAAACACCAAACCCAGACACTACTGCTGATGCCAAGAGGCTCTTGCTGACAGGAGCCTGAATAGCTGCCACTTGAAAGGCTCTTTGAGACCCTGAGCAATACAGATGCAGATGCTTGCAGCCAATCATCAGACTGAACATGAGGACCCCAATGGAGGAGTTAGGGGAAGGACAGAAGGAGCTGAAGGGATTTGCAGCCCCATAGGAAGAACAACAATATCAACCAACCAGACCCTCCTCGCCCAGAGCTCCCAGGGACTAATTCATCAGTCAAAAAGTACACTAGAGGGACCCATGGATCCAGCTGCGTATTTAACAGAGCATAGACTTACCTGGCATCAATGGGAGGAGAGTTCCTTGGTCCTGTGGAGGCTTGATGCCCCAGAGTAAGGGAATGCTAGGGCAGTGAGGCATGAGCAGGTAGGTGGGTGGGTGCAGGAGCACTCTCACAGAAGCACAGGGATGGGGGAAGGGATATGGGGTTTTCAGAGGGAAAACCAGGAAGGGGATTAACGTTTGAAATTTAAATCAATAAAATAACCATGTAAGTTGGATATGGTTGTGCACACCTTTGATTCCAGTACTGGGGACACAGAAGTAGGTAGACTCCTGAGTTCGAGGACACCTGGTCTACAGAGCAAGGACAGTCAGGGCTACACAGAGAAACTCTGTTTCAAAAAAAAAAAGTTTTTGGCCAGGCAGTGATGGTGCATGCCTTTAATCCCAGCACTTGGAGGCAGAGGCAGGCAGATTTCTGAGTTCAAGGCCAGCCTGGTTTACAGAGTGAGTTCCAGGACAGTCAGGGTTATAAAGAGACACCCTGTTTCGAAAAACCAAAAATTAAAAAAAAGAATTATGTAATTTCTATTTTGTTTTCTTCATTTGCATGTTTGAAAGAATATCTCAGCGTGTGGTCTTGGCTGACTTCATACTTTCCATATAGATCAATCTGGCCTTGGTTTCATAGTCATTCATCCACCTGTTTCTGCTTCCCTGGTGTTGGAATGACAGGTATGGACCTCCATTGGCAGCATAGCATATCTTTTTCTAGACTTGAAACAGTGCTGTAAACCTGAAATTACATCACAATAATTTAAAATTTTTGTACATATATGTAGCCTAGGGTAAATTATTTAAAATATCATTTAAAAAGAATGTTATGTTTTCAGTTTTCTGTCCTATCCGTGGGATGTCACCTTCTATAATTGTGTTCTTTCACTATATATAAATAAATATTTTGTAGTTATTAAAGTATTCTTGAGGAAAGACACCCACTCTGTGTGCTCATGAAGAGAGAATATTGTCTTATATGGGCAGTTCTCCTCTTCCACCTCTCTCGCACATCCAAGTGTGTGGACCCTCAGTCACATACGCAAGATAAAGCAGACTGCATACATTAATGGAATTGGGAATACTTCTCACAAACTAACACCAGAATTTCCTTATTTCCTTTGCCCCAATGGAAAAAGCTAGAAGGGGAAAGTGTCATTGGACATACCAATGTACTATAGCATCTGGAGCACTTGACCAGTGTTATTAATGGCCAGAAAGTTCTTTTTTGTAAAAGGCTATCTATACAAGATATTTTCAGCATCATCAACCATTTCCTACAAGCTGCACACTTATCCCCCAAACCTTTGTGATGATCATAAATGTTTCCAAAGTGCTAAATGACCTCTGAGAAACAAATCATCTCTATTAAGAATCATGTCATAGAAAGTTGTTTTGTTTATTCATTTGTTTGTTTTTAAATGTTTTTCTCATTTCGGAAACCTTTCAGATTTCTATCTCATTGCTTCGAACCTTATGATTTCTATGTGTAACCTATGGATAGCTCACAAGTAGAATGGCCTGAGCTTTTTTGATATCATTGCCTGGCCTGAATCCAGTTTGTCCTTGAATCCTTACTTTGGTCCTTCATCCTCCTCTAGCTTCATTTAGCTAGGTTTC
Organism: Tokudaia tokunoshimensis; assembly: GCA_036184795.1. Lineage (NCBI taxonomy): Eukaryota > Metazoa > Chordata > Mammalia > Rodentia > Muridae > Tokudaia > Tokudaia tokunoshimensis. The sequence goes on from BTHU01000012.1 coordinate 108,824,859, forward strand.
ATTAAAACATCACTGCATTGACTAGATTATTACTACAGTATTCTTGGTGAAGATGTTCATTTAAATGGAAAGCTCTTAAGTACTCATTGTCTACTTTCTAGAAACTTTTTCAGAAACACCTGGTGCTACACCTCATCTTTTTCTATAGACCTTTAATTTTGGAGTGCCAATAAATAAAGTCCCACTAAGGTTTTCTTAACAACAGCTAAGATAAAAGTTAGTAATCTTGGCAAAGTCGTAGGAGCTGGCAAGCAAAACGACAGTGCTGTTTGATACACAAAATGACAGAATTGATTTACATAGGGAAGGAGGACAAACCAGCATGGGTGAGAAACTAAATTTCTGCAAAAAGAAAACTTGAAATGTACAGGGTAGCAATGAAAGGAGCCCATTAGTATATGCCTCTCTTTGGTGTACTTTTCCTTTCATGTGTTTGCACAGCAGTTTGACTATTTTTAATTGCTTTATAGTTTTATTAGGTGTATTATGTATGCTCTGTGGTGGTGGAGATGTGTTAACTAGGCCTTGATTGATTTGTGTTTTCCTTGCTGGGGTGCTATATGCTGTGTTGTTAAAAACCTGCAGAGTCCCCCTTAGTTTCAATGCCCTCATAAAAGGAGGGTAGACCCCCAGCATCTTGGCAGATTTTGCCTCCTTCATTTTTTGACAGAGGAGTGTATAACACTCACCTTTATTCAGAATTAAAGCAAGAAGGAAATCAACAGCCCCAGTAAGTCTTTAAATATTCAAATTGTTCATTTTCAGTGATTTTACTTCAGATTTATTTGGTTTTCTGCTATACTTAGCTTGTCATGGGTTCTTTACTATGAGATACTCGAATTTTTTTATTCTGTTTAGTTTTAGCACCCTCTACTGCAGTGTCCTGATTTAAGGTGGGTTGGAATTATTTATTTAGCAGAAACTCCATCAAGGGAAGAACGACATACAGTGTGACAATTACTTTTGTACCTTTATCTGAGAAGTACATAGAGATACTTAGAAACCCACACTTACATCATCTTAGAGGAAAGGTTGTATTTGAAACTAGATGTAGAACAGAAAAGTTTCAATATACTTAATGCATTTGAGCCAAAATATACTTACACATAACTCTGTTTGCAGAAAATAAGTATTTTTAAAGAAAGAAAATTTTTCAACAATTTGGATAAACTTCATCTCTTTCAGTGACAAGATCTAACTGCAGATTCTCAAACCATAATAATATTGATAATAACTCCTTTTTAATCCTCTTAAATTTATTTTTCATGCACATTTTTGTATAAAATGGACTTGCTATTTATCTAATTATTATTTATTTTTGCTTAATATGGGTTAGAATTCTGTAGATTATTATTATTATTAGTAGTAGTAGTAGTAATAGTAGTAGTAGTAGTAGTATTCTGAGATATTTAGAAGTAGTTCAGTAAGAGCAACGGCATTAATATTCAATATGGACAGCATCTGAACTTGTAGATAAAATGTATAAGGAATTTTACATGTTTAGCTGAGTCACAAGTTTTATGTGACTGTGTACACGTATCTCATTTAAAGCTAGTATAAGTAATGTAAAACTTACAGTATGATATTTTACACATTTAAAAGAAAAATTAATAGAGCCATTGTTGTTCCAGAACATAGGAGGTAGTAGAAAACACAGTTGTTAAGAGTCAAAAACAAAATACATCACCATATATTTGCTGAATATAGTGTGCTTGAAAGTACAGAGCCCTTGGCTAATAGAAAAGTAACTATAGAATTTACATGGTAGTTCATTTAAATGTGTACAACAGTCAATAGAAGCAAACATCAAATATACACAGAGGTTAATGTAGAAATGGATTAGTAACATGGACTTGAAAAATATAAGAAAAAGTCTGTGACCGCAGATTTATTATTAAAGGAATAGTTCTTCAGAATCACGTGTTATTTTGAATGGAGAATGATCCCAACACAGGAAAAAATATCTTTACACACAGTATTTGAATGATTTCCTGGGAGCTCAGGACATATTAGGAGCACCTTAGAATTTAGAATTACTGCGCTCCTCCCCTAGGAAAATCAAAGCTCTGAGAGATTTATAGCGTAATCCATCTGAAATAAGTCTTTTAAAGTTCTCTAAGTCATTTTGCCTATTACATACTTGCTATATTCAAATGGATCAAGGATCAACATTCAACAGATACATTTCAGTCCCTATTCAAAACAGTTTCTCTCAAAAAGATCTTGTTTGCAATATATCTCAACCAACTTGGTATTTCCCTGTCTTTTCCGTTTAGATAATTTGTGGATGATCTTTATATTTTTAGAATTATATTATTACAAATCTCTTCCTTCATCTATGTTAATCTCAGTATAGTTTCTATGTGTCTTGTTATAATTGTCAAACCTACTAAATAATCTAGCTGGATTCCAACTTGGATGGATTCCAACTTCCTGAATCTTAATCAAAATAATAACAAGTCACTTTTTCAAACTCTTTTTATTATTTACCTTCCCCTGTTAAAACACCATCAATTTCATTCCCAATCCTATGTCATTGTGAATGAAGGAAGAGTTCAACCACTTTCTATAGATATAGTGAAAAATTTGTTATAGCTTTGTTGAGAAAAGGTTGACATAAACAGAGATGAATATACAAAGTGAAATAATAATGCAATGAAAAGTGTAGTCTCTTGAGTAATATTGGACTGTGCTGATTTTGTGGAAACCACGGATTTCAATATTTAATTTTCAGATAATGACAGGGGGATGACACACATTCCATCACCATTGATAACATTCATTGCATGGCCATTTTAAGAAGGAAAGGAAAAAGGAGTATACTTACTGATACTCCAGAACTTTCTAAAGCATATGCTGTCACACACAGTTGTTTCACTCATTTTAAATTTTGAGTTTAAATGTAGGAGTAATGAATACTGTCTCATTGTGTTTTGCATTCTTAATGACAAAAAGGAATGTTATTTTCTCCCTTCTTTCATCCTCTATTCTGCTTCTCTTGGCTCTGATCTTCAGTCCCTCTGTCCTCTCTCCCCTTTCTCTCTCTCCCTTTCCTCTTATTTTGCTCTGTGGCTAGTCTTTGGCTACTTTGTTGGTTCTTTTTCTCACCCTTTATGCACCAGCTTTCATCCTCTATCCCTGGAGAGGAAAGAAAGAAGAATACAAGGGGAGAAAGAGATACACACCGCTCTTTCTTTCTACTTATTTGATTATACATGGTCTTTGGTACTTTGTGAATTTTTCTTTTTCCCACCCTTTATCCTCTGGTTTCACCCCATTCACTAGATAAGAAAGAAAGAAAGAAAGAAAGAAAGAAAGAAAGAAAGAAAGAAAGAAAGAAAGAAAGAAAGAAAGAAAGAAAGAAAGAAAGAAAGAAAAGTAGAGGAGAGAGAGAGAGAGAAGGGGGGTTCTTGAATTGAATCTAATTTCTTTCTTCTTGTCTCTTCTTTGGACACGACTATTAACAAACTACAAACAACATCCATGGCTGACTGACAACCACTCAAACTACCTATTGGAACACTAGCATTAATATACCCTTTGAAAAAATTTCTATAATTCCAAATATCACACAATTGCAATAACTAACTACAACTGGCAAAACTATTCCTCGGCTAGAGCAAAAGGCAAATCATAGTCAGCTGCTGCAAAGCAGTTGCATATCCCCACACCTGGTATTAAAACAAAAATATATTCTTATAATATTTCTGTGTTTTAAAAACAAAATCCCAGAATTTTTATTAGGTGTCTCTATTTTATTCTCTCATTTTTCTTCCCTTACTTACTGAACAGAGTTGATTGGAGTACAAATAAAGTTGACATTTCAAATGCATACACATTAACAATAGGTATCACATCTTTCCCAGACTTTGTTATAACCAGGTTTTTGTTAAAGAATATTTTTTTGAAAGTCAGAAAATTAGTGCCTAATCTTGGCATTTTCCTCAATTTCCTCCCTCTACATAATCAAAAACATAAGTGAAGGGTTTGTTTCTGAATGCACAGTGCATTGCAAAAATGAGTGACTAAATAGATTAAATAAATAAATAAATAAATAAATAAATAAATAATAAAAGTAAGAAACAGGTTGTTGGGGGGGTGCTGTTAAGAGAAATTAGTTTCTCTTGTCAACTGTCATTAAGATGGATTGAATTCTGCTACAACTCCAAAAGAGAACTGAAATCAAACATATGTGTGAGTGTGTAAGACAATTGTCTGCATCTTTTCAAATTTCATCATGTAGGGATTATTATTTAAGATTCGTTGCTACTGTCATTGTCACAACATCCTACATTATTCAAACCAAGTATCAGTTCCATTAGTCAGTCTCTCCTTTGCTGTCAAAGATGCAAATACAGGCTTGTGCTGCCGAGAGTAAATGTATCATCTGAACAGGAAATGTGTCAGAAGGTATTAAATGATATGAGGAATCATTACGAAATGAAATCAAACAAATAGATGGATTATTCTCTGTCTAAAATATGGATATTATTTACAATTTCTGAGTTTAAGAGTTCATTGTGGTTAAAAATATTTATTTTTTGCATTCTTGGCCCATGAAGAATAGTGGGTGCTTATGCTATCTTCTACTAATCAACAATCAAAGCATATATCTTGAGGAAATGACTGAATGAACTAATGAAAATGTGAGAGGGACTAGCTAACTTGCTTACAGTACAGTAAGGAATCAACTGATCTTCTAAGACTTACTTGGATGTTCTAGAAAATATGAAATAAACACCCGCCATTTTAAATTTCCAAACATTCTCTATTGAAGCATATTTATGTCAATGTGTACTCAGGAATAAGACATACTTCAGTCTGCTGAATCTGGGTGAAGTGATGGATTCATTAACAACATTTGAACCAATATTCTCACATGAATATTACTTACATATTACTTCACCAACACACATATTTTCAAGTCAAAAACACAGAGGGAAATTATTTCTTATTTTAAAGATGCCCTCTCCACAGTAATGACCCTCACCATAGGCTATTCTTTCTCTGATAGGAATATTATTTTATTTATTTCAAAAGAAATTTGAATTTACCAAAGCAATAGTTGTTCTGTTACAATGAAAAAGAACATTCAAAGTTATTAATAAACATAATCCACTTGAAAATACAAATAGACAATATAAATATCATGACATATTGGATTGATGATATAGGTTCTCATTACATCATAGTAGACCTGTACTTGGATCACAGCCTACTTATTTTGCTATATTAGATGACTCTTTTCAAGTTTACACACAGTATGTCATGGATTCCATAAAAACTTGAAATGAATTTAGAAAACAACTGATACAAAGCAAAAGTTAAGAACAGCCATTTTCCATTCAAAAAGCCTGTGGTTTTACCTACGTGGTTTTATTCTCATTCTAAGCCTTAGTTTAAATTATTATGGTATTAGTGGATTGTGTCTTCTACTTTATAAGTCATGAAGATTATCATACTGCTTAACCTTCCACTTGTAGCCAAAAAGCCATTTACATTTAAACTGTAAATTTACATGCCAAACCACATGTGGTATAATAGCTATATTCATCATCCATGGAGATCACGATGCTAGTTCTCTGTCACATTTATTGCTATTCTCTGCATTTACATGAGAGTCCCCATTCAAGCTTCAAACATGATAATCTATGCATGAATGGCAATATATTAGGAGATGTGTCATCTCCACTCCATATAATTTCACCCATATTGGAGAAGTTCAGTAGCATAACATCCTGATCTATCTTGAGCATTGTTTAGGCTGGTTTGGGAAACATGAGAAGGATGGAGCAAGGAGGCCAGGGGAACCTTCAGAAAAGTTTCAACATAAATCCCTTAGTTTAGTTATTATTATTCATGGTGGTTAGCATGGGTAGGCATGACCTCCACAGAGTCATGTGCTTAAATGTTTGGCCCAGAGGAAGGGTCACTATTAGGAGGTTTGACCCTGTTGGAGGAGGTATGGCTCTGTTGGAGGACATGTGTCACTGTGGACATGGGCTTCAGTTTTCTTATGCTTAAGCTACAGACAGTATAGCACACAATCTCCTTCTGCTGCCTGTGGATCAAGATGTAGAACTCTCAGCTTCTCCTGTATCATGTCTTCCTGAAGTGTGCTATGCTTCTTGCCATTATGTTGATGCACTTATCTTCATTATTATTATTATTATTATTATTATTATTATTATTATTTTATTTCTTTTTTTGTACACTCCAGATTTTATTCCCCTCCTGGTCCAACCTCCAAATGTTCTATATCTAATACCTCCTCCCCACCCCTGACTCCACGAGGATGTCCCCACTCCCCAACCCTACCAGACCTCTAAACTCCCTGGGGCCTCCAGTTTCTTAAAGGTTAGATCATTTTCTCTGACTGAACACAGATTCTGCAGTCCTCTGCTGTATGTGTATTGGGAGATTCTTACCAGCTTGTGTATGCTGCCTGGTTGGTGATCCAGTGTCTGAGAGATCTTGAGAGTCCAGGTTAATTGAGACTGCTGGTCCTCCTACAGGGTCATCCTCCTCCTCAACTTCTTCTAGGTTTTCCCTAATTCAACCACAGGGGTCAGGAGCTTCTGTCCATTGGTTGTGTGCAAATATCTGCATCTGACTCTTTCAGCTGCTTGTTGGGTCTGTGGGAGGAGAGTCATGATAGGTCCCTTTTTGTTAGCGCTCCACAGCCCCAGTAATATTGTCAGGCTTTGGGGCCTCCCCTTGAGCTGGATCCCACGTTGAGCCTGTTTCTGCTTCTTTTCCTCAGGCTTTTCTCCTTTTCCATCCCTGCAGTTCTTTCAGACAGGAACAATTACTGGTCAGGTTTTTGACTGTGGGATAGCAACCCCATCCCTCACAGTCTTTCTACTGGGAGTGTGCTTTACAAGTTCCCTCTCCCCACTGTAGGGCATTTCAATTAGCTATTAAGAAGGAGGACATCCTGAGCTTTTCAGGCAAATGGATGGAACTAGAAAATATCTTTACTGAGAGAGGTAACTCAGACCCGAAAAGACATACATGGTATGTACTCACTATTAAGTGGATATTAGTCCCCCCTCAAAAAAAAAAGTACAGAATACCCAAGATACAGTCCACAGAACTCAAAAAGGCCAGCAAGCTGAAGGGCTCAAATGAGGATGCCTCAGTGTGCTCAGTGTGACATGGGAGTGAGAGGAAAGAAACCACAAGGAGGAAGGAAGGGAGGGAGATCTGTGGGAAAGGGGATGGGGTCATGATCTGGTAATGGTTAGGGGGAAAGAATTGAAGCTCTGAGGACTGGCAGAAAGAATGGAAATAGGCAACCGGCAACCTTGCGATGTAGGAGGTTGGGGAGACCCTCCAGAATGCACAAGAGACCTGTCAGGTGAGAGACGCTCAGGATTCAAAGGGAGGGACTCTAGATGAAATGCACTCACCTTCTGAAATTATGTGACAGTTCTCAATTAAATGTTTTCTTTATAAGAGTTGGCATATTTATGGTGTCTCTTCAGAGCAATGGAAACCCTAAAAAGTTATTATTATTATTATTATTATTATTATTATTATTATCATCATCATCATCATCAATTAAATAATTTCCTCCTTTCCTTTCTTTCCTCCAAACTCTTGCCATGTACCCCAACTTACTCTGTTTCAATTTCCTGATCTCTGTCTTCATTAATTATTATTAATTACATATGTGTATGAATGTATAAGTATGCATATATACATTCACATGCATAACCTGCTTAGTCTTCTTAATGTTACTTGTGTGTGTGTATACACACACACACACACACACACATATATATATATATATACATATATATATATATATGTGTGTGTTTTCAGGATTGACCACCTGGTATTGCATCATCAACTGATCTGCTTTTCTTTGAACAAGGACTCCATCAACAGGAATGCTAGGGTGAACAAGAAAGTAAGGCCAGGAGGCCTCAACCTTATATAAACAACTACAAGCAATTAAGTATTTCTGACAAGGGGAGATGTGCTCTTTTCCAGGGAAGAACACTACAGTTTACTTTTAATTTCAATATTCAAGCAAACAAATGAGTTTATGTTGATAGCATGAGAAATGGAAATTTTATTTTGTACTTTACACTTCCAAATTATATTCTATTTTGTGCTGTTGTTTTGTAGACTTAGACACAAATAGTTGTTTGTTTGTTTTTTTCGAAAGACTACTTTCGCCATGTTTTATTTCAGTTTCAAAGTTCTTTGCTTTAATTCTATGAAGGGAAATTTAAGGAAACATAGTTTTTCTCTTTGAACATATGGGATATCATACATTGAACTACAAATTACATAAAAATTGACGTGCAAGCATTTATTCTTATATTCATGTATAAATATTTAATCTTAATGTCGTAAATGATCTGTATTTGCAACCACTTGGCAAGAATATAATTTGACATTCTTCTCAAAGTTTCCCTCTAAGAAGCAAAGATTAATTTCAGTGTCCTCCTATAGTATGTCTGCATTACAAATACCATATGCCTTAGTATATGGATAAAATGTCTATATTTAAAATGAATGTTTATAAGAATATAATACATGCAAGATATACATGTAGAATATGCATATTGACATAGAATTATATCGCCAAAATAATATCTGAAATATCTTATTTCTAACACCCTTCTTAATGGAATTCTTGTTAGCAACTAGACTTAAGAGTGAGACTGTGAGCCTCCTCCATCTGAGTTCTCAGGGTCTTCCTAGAGATTCTCCCGATCTCCTTCCCCCAGAAGCTTCAAATTTTCATTTATTCTCGTGTTCCTCTAGGCCTCTCTCCTGTTTATCCCCACACCTGATCCTGCACTACTATCCCCTTCTCTCTCCCCTCTCCCACCATGATTCCTCTATCCCTCTGCCTCCAATGACTATTTTGTACTCCATTTTAAGTGGAATTCAAATATCCTTATGTGGATCTTGCTTCTTGTTTAACTTCTTTGGATCTATGAAGTACATGATGGGTATTCTGTACTTTCTGGTTAATATCAATTTATAAGTGAGTACATACCATGCATTTCTTTTGGGACTTGGGCTACCTTACTAAGGATGTTATTTTCTAACTCCATCCATTTACCTGCAAAATTCTTGGTCCACTTGTTTTTAATAGCTAAGTAATATTCCATTGTGTAAATTAACTACATTTTCTGTATCTGTTCTTCAGTTGAGGGATTATATGGGTAGTTTCCAGTTTCTGGCTACTATGAATAAAGATGCTAGGAATCAATGTCAATTGATTTTAACCGAAATGACTTAAGAGTAGGGATATGGAATCAGAAGATACCTTCTCCAGTAACCAGTCAGGACCCTGAGTGGAGAGATGAAGACACTAACCTCCCTACAAAACTTTTTACCCAAAAAATTGGTACTGTCTAAAAGAAACACAGGGATAAAGATGGTACAGACACTGAAGGAATGACAAACCAATAACCAGTCCACGTTGAGACCCATCTCATGGGCAATCACCAATCCATAACACTATTAATGATACTCTATTATGCTTTCAGACAGGAGCCTAGCACAAATGAGAGGCTCTACCCATCAGCCGAGTGAGACAGATGCAGATACTGACAAACATTGATTGTGCAGAGTTTGAGGACCCCTACGGAAGAGTTAGGTGAGAGACTGAAGGCCCTGAAGGGGTGGCAATCCCACAAGAAGCTCAACAGTGTCAATTAACCTGGATCTCTTGGAGTTCCCAGAGACTGAGACACCAACCAAAGAGTATATACAGGCTGGTCCAAGGCCCCCGGCATATATATGTAGCCGAAGGCTGCCTTGACTGGTCTCAGTGGGAGAGGATGAGCCTGATCCTGTAGAGACTTGGTACACTGTGGTGGGAGGATACACTTGGAGTGAGCATCCTCTCAGAGGCGAAGGGTAGAAGGGATGGGGAAAGAAATCTGTGAAGGGGGACTGGGATGGAATCAGCATTTGGGTAATAAATAAATAAATAAATAAATAAATAAATAAATAAATAGATCGCTACTCTCAAAAAGAAATGGGGAACAAGAATGGAACAGAGACTAAAAAAATGGCCAACCAGTGACTGGTCCTACTTAAACAATGTTATGCTTACAGACAGGAGGCCAGCATAACTGTCTGCTGAGAGGCTCTACCAGCCAATGACTGAGACAGATGCAGATACGCAGAGTCAAGCATTACACTGAGATCTTGGACCCCTTATGGAAGAGTTAGGGGAAGGATTGGAGAATAGTTTTGATGGAGATAGTCCATTTGGAAAGAGTGTTCTGTGATTTCTGATTCTCTGCATCCTGTGTGGTTCTGAGTCTCTGTATCAGTTCCCATCTACAGAAGAAATAAGTATCTCGATGATAGTTGAGCAAGTCACTGATCACTGAGTATAGAAGAATTTTGTTAGGAGTCATTCATTTTCTAGCTATGTTCGTTCTTTTAGTAGAACAATAGTATTGGTTTTTGGCAGAGGTTCAGAGCCTATATCATCTTAAGCTTATGGCCTACAGTTTTAGGCATGTGCTGCATCTCATGGAGTAGCCCTTAAGTCCAATAAGATACGGGTTTGCTACTCCTCTATTTTTCTCCACTAATACAGCAGTATCTCTTGCAGGCAGGATATCATGGTAGGCTGAAGGTTTTGTAGCTGGATTGGAATTTATCTTTCTCCTCCAGTAGTGCGCAAAGTATTTTCCAGTACCCTGAACACTGGTCAGGAAGAGTAAAGACTCTAGGTATATACCAGTTCAACCTCTCCATCTTCAGTCACTTGTGTAGCTGTAGTGTTCAATAATAGGAATGTCCTAACAGATTGAAGAGAACAATCAGCAGCCTTGGCATAAGCCTGAGTTGTTTGTAGGGTTCCATAGGCCACCTTTTGCAAACAACTCCATTATATGTAGCCCATTCCCAGCCATGAAGATTTCATTTGGTGGTAAGAGGTGTCTATTTATGGCATTATATCCATGAAATGTAATTTTGTTATTTCATTGAGATTTCCTGTATATATGTATACATTTTAAGAAGATTCTACTGTGTTAGGTTTACATACTACCCTCAAAAGGTTAACTGTTTGTTAATCCATAGGCAGACAAGAAAAAAAGGTCTTGCCATTGCCACAGATAGGAAGAGTTGGTGTTTTGACATGGATGTGCTCATGTCAATAATGCACATTTCCTCAGGACTATATCTGCTCCCTGCATGGTAAAAGATAACCAATTCCCTCAAGTTGTCCTCTGGCCTCCACATGTGAGGCCAGGTATGTGTATATACACAAAATTAGAAATTAACAACAGTCATGGGCAATTGTACAAATGGCTGTGTTTCCAACCCATTCAGAAGTTGAAATGTAGTCGGGCAGTGGTGGCGCACACCTGTAATCCCAGCACTTGGGAGGCAGAAGCAGGTGAATTTCTGAGTTCGAGGCCAGCCTGGTCTCTAGAGTGAGTTCAAGGACAACCAGGGCTACACAGAGAAACCTTGTCTCAAAAAAAAAAAAAAGAAAGAAAGAAAGAAACCAAAAAACCAAAAATCAAAACAGAAATTGAAATGTTAAGCCCCAAGAATCTTGCATTCTTATTTCTCTTTTTTAAATTTTTTTATTGAATATATTCTTCATTTACATTTCAAATGGTAAAACCTTTCCCAGTTTCCCCACTTCCTGAAAATCCCCAACCCCTCCTCCCACCCCCTGCCTCCATGCCCCTCCACCTGACCCACTCCCACCTCCACCCCCTTGATTTCCCTATGCTTGGGTATCTATTGTGCCTTCACAGGACACATACAGGATAGGTAGGGCTTTCTAGTAACTGAATTCTGGGCCCTATGAAAGACATTCCTGTTCTCAGAGACTCATTTTCTCCTATGAGAGACTATGGAGAGGTGATGATACCTTTAAGAAAAGATGCTCTCTTTACATGTGGTCATTGGTACATTTACTCTTGATTTCATAGAACTGTAACAAATAACTAATACTTTAGAGAGCACAGAGATCTAAGCCAGATTTCTAAGGAATAAACATGCAGTAGTGAATGGGAACATTTGGAAAAAGAAACCACTGTTTGGTGTGATATTTCTCATCTGCTCAGCAGAAAAATTCCTCTAGGTGTGAGAGGTGCTGAAGTAGTAATTGTCGCAAGGGAGAATGCACATAACAAGAGATGGCATAGATTAATGATCTTCTCAATAGGTGCACAGTGTTCATCAGGTTATCAAACAGCCAGTGGTTATATTTATGTGTATTTTTTAATCATGTCTATTATGAATAAAATATGTCTTAATTACAAGTATACTCAGTAATTTTATCAAGTTTTGTTATTTTCTGCAAACTTAGCCATAAAATGATTAATTAAAATTTAATATCAGTGGTTGCAACTGTTAACACAGGATAGCATAAAGACAATTTTCCATGTGCAAATGATGTTAAGTGTTATTTGGTGACTCTTGGGGAATGTTGAAGTGTGTGTTGAGATAAATTTCATAGTTTTTAAGTACTAAGTCCACTAGTGATATGCTTCTCACCATTTACTTTTCTTTTTTAATTTCTTTACTGTGTGCACAATGAGCATGTGAGTGTGCACTTACTAGAAAAGTGCATGTTACCACCTCTGAATTCTTGTGTGTAAAGTGAGTACTTAGAGTGGACATTTTATGTGGTGCGAGGATCTTGGGTTATTGAAGTATCCCTGAAGTGACTCACACAGTTTGAAGATATTCTGTGATAATGAAACAATGTATACATTTGAAATTGTCATCCATTACTTAAAGATTACCATCCAGGCAGGAGAGCTGATTCAGTAGTTAGGAGCTTGTGCAGAAGTCTCAGGCTCAGTTCTCAGCATCTACATGGAGGTACATGACTCCTTTTTACTCCAATTCTAAGGGACTTGATGGTCTGTCAGCCTCCCTCAGGAAGCCAGAATAAACAATGTGTGATCAATAAGTTGCCAATATTTTAAAATGGTGGCATCTATTAGTAAATAGAATATTAGTAGCACAGAAAAAACAAAGTTAAACAAATCATTTATTTTCTAGTTAAAATTCAGTTATCTGAAAGCATTAGGACATAATACTACTTGTACACAAATTAGAACAATATGTATTACCTATTTCATAAATATATATATATAATTTTTATATGTGTGTATATTATATGTGTTTTATATACAAGCATAATACAATGTATAAAATTTAATCTTAAATATTAAAAAGTAACAGAAAACATTATTAATCTATGTTTTCTCCTCCAGTTTCTTACCCCCAGAAATTGCTGCTAATGAAATAAGAACTTGGTAATAACTCCCTGTTTGTGATCATGAGCCATGGAAGTAATGTGTTTTTTTTTTTCATCATCACAAATTTTTTTTTATTTTATTTTTTTAATTTACATTCCAAATCACTTCCCCTTTCCCGTTTCCTCCCTTCCCGAAAGTCCCATAAGCCCCCTTCCCTCCCTCTTTTCTCCATTCAACCCCCTCTCATTACTCTGTCCTGGCGTTCCCCTACATCCAGTCTTTCCAGGACCAGGGGTCTCTCCTTCCATCTTTTTAGAAATCTATTGATATGCTGATTGTGTCTAGGGTATTCTGAGATTCTGGGTCAATATCCCCTTATCAGTGACTGCATATTTTGTATCACAATTTATGTTTATTGTTCCCAATGTGGGAACAATAGGCTACCAATATTTTATTAAAGCAGCATCTATTGCTAAATAGAATGTTAATAGCATATAAAAAGCAAAGCTAAACAAAAAATTTATTTTCTATTTAAAGGAAATTCTGAAAACAGTCGGGCATAATATTATTTTATATAAAATAGAACAACATTGTTTTAGTATTTCTTTATTCAGAGACATTGAAATGGCCAAACTCATGTCTTCTGTCACAGAGATAACTCTGTGCATTCATGTCTTTCTACTATCCCTTAGAGATCCTTGCTCTTTGAACATATCTCTTTTTTGGTAATGCAAAAGAGAAGGGTGACCTTTTCATTTATCCTCTTCTGGAAGTTTCCATTTTCCATTCATAATTAGTATCATTAAACCATAAAGAGAAAGAATGCATCTGCAAGATAGGATTCCACACCAAGGCATGGGTGAATTATAGCTCTGCTTAACCTCGAGTGGTACTGACATTTAAAACATCGAGCCTCTTAAGACACACGCATAAATCTCTTATGTTGGAATTTCAGAGGAAATGTTTTTGAGCAAAAGGTTCTTCACGGAGCCTATAAAAGTGTAACATTAGGGTGAGAAGAGTCATGATTCAATTTAAAAGCATCCTTGTGCCTTCAATGGACAGTTTGTCATGACAGTTGATACTTGTTATAACACCATTACTTGCCATTAACATCATCATCATGCCCTTTCAATACCCTGACTTGCACTATAATCTTTTAAGAGAAGGAAAGAACTCTACTTTTTCTATTAGTTCAAATTTTTATTCATCAGACAGACAGGATGTTCTTCCCTATATGGGCAGTGCCTATGCACAATTAGCTCCCCCTATGATATCTACCTCTAACTCTCACAACCTACCTCTTCCTCAACCTGACATTCACAAATTAGACGTCATCTCCTACAGAGTGAAGTAATTCTATACTTCATAATCTTCAAAGGTATTCTCTTAAAGTAAATATACTTTGGTGGGAAAAAGTTATAGCAGTCCCAATTCTATACCTCCAGTGTACAAAAAATGTCTGAAGAATGAGTAAATGAGAAGTATTCAGAGATATTTGGGATATAAGAAGTCTTTTATTATACTACGTTTCCATGTACTATAATATAAAAATAAAATTTAAAAAACCATAGGTTAGCTGTTAAAATTCAAAACATTTTCTAGCCTATGACTAATCTCAAAATTTAGTGATAGATATCTTTCCCTCATTTTAATTATTTACCATTCTACTTTTGTTGCAAGTGTCCCTAGGTAAAATACATAAGATTGTTTTTAATATTATAGGTGTATGGCATTTACTCTGCATACACAGAGGAGTGATTCCTTCTAAGGCCCCTTGACTATAAAACTGCGCAAATAGTCCATCATCCGATGCATGCAGTATTTTCAATCCTGTACATTTTTGTACTCTCTAGATTGTCTTGATATGTGATACAAAGTAAATGTAATTCAAAAAATGATATTTGCTCTATTCTGACAATTTAAAAATAAAAGTAAAAGAAGTCTATACATGTACAGTGCTGCTGACACAACCGTCTTAGGTCTAGCAACATATTAGTAAGAAACAAGCAATGAGTTCTGGAAGGAGAGTGAGGATCTATGAAATACTAGGAGGATGTTTCAGGATGAGCTTCCATGTAGCTTTATCCACATGACATCAGTATACAGAAAATTCCAGGTTCTTTTTTGGTTTGGAAATTTTCTGTACTTAAAAAAGGTAGTTTTTGTCTATAATTCTTTGTATTTGCAGACATGACAGCTGTCCTTGTAGGACTGATTGTATTTCTATAGCCACTTACAGAGATTCAAATATTTGGGGAATTTCTTTTCTTATTTTATTTTCTAAGTTTTTTTACTCACATTCCAAATCATTTCCCCTTTCCCGTTTCCTCTGAGCTGTAATAAGTCACAAAAAAAAATGGATTGCACTGTGGTTAGGGTGAATATGGTCATAATATGAATAGGTCATGTTATGGAGAAAAACTATATTTTCTGTAAAGGAAAAATATGGGGGGCTGGAGAGATGGCTCAGTGGTTAAGAGCATTGACTGCTCTTCTGAAGGTCCTGAGTTCAAATTCCAGATCTGATGCCCTCTTCTGGGGTGTCTGAAGAAAGCTACAGTGTACTTACTTATAATAAATAAATAAATCTTAAAAAAATGTACATGGTGACATATTGATATAATAGAAGAATACAGATAGTTAACTATAGTATAAGTTTAGCCACCACCCACAGATATTATACCTGAATTATTTACCTCACTTGAAATAGCAGAATGTATTTTGAGCTTAACATTTTTTTCCCAATGGGAAATCACAAGGATCACTTTATGTTGAGGGTGATGGAACCTCAGGGCCTTACATCCTAAGGTATAAAATTGCTCTATCATCAACATCAACAAGAAAACCATCAGGACTGCCTGAGGACTCCATTATGTAAAGTAGAAAAACTTCTTGGTTCTGTTTGTTTCTTTCCTTTGTTTATATGTTTGTTATTTCATATAGTAAGTATGAACAAATTTAAGTAACAAAATGTAATGTCAAAGAAAAACCTACACATTCTGGAAACAACTAGCTAGAATAAACTCAATTTGGGTTTTCAAGAAATACCCAGTCATAATGTAACTTGCCTTTCTTGGTTGATATGAAATCATTTCCAAATGAAAGAACAGGGATATGTGCTTTGCTGTTGCTGACTAGGGAGTTGGTGTCTACATGGCAGAAAGAATTATGAAGAGCTGAATCTGTTTTGTCAGGTATAGGAAGTACAAGAACTTTTATAAAAATATTCAGGTACTCTTGGGATAATAGCACCAATTGATATATGTGGTTCAGGGGTGCTCTGAGCACCTCTGTTTTATGAGGATAATTATACATAATACCGCCTCTTATTAAGCACAGCAGGCATTCAAAGCAGGTTGCCTATAGCCGAGCAAATGTCAATCATTTCAAACTGTATCACAAAGGTCAGTACTATTTGTTCATTTTAAATATACCATGAGCCAAATTTTATGCTACTTCATTAATAGAAATAATCTATCATCCTTCTTGTAATTCATAGTATTAAAGTTTGATTTATTTCAAGTACAGACAAGTAACCCTCAGAGTGTCCAGAACCCAATCACAAATTACACTTTGGATTGATGTCAATTGAATAACTTACTTAGAATCCAGAACAATGGTGAATCAATCACACTTTCACAAATCTTCCCATTCCACTATCTGCATATCATACACATCCTTATTAGATATTTCTCTGCACTTAACCTTCCCGTACATAATAGTCCTAAACCCAACCAAGACTGAATGCCCCTTATTCAAAAATCAAAACCTAAAATGCTCCAAGTTCTCAATTTCTTTGAATGAGATATTTAGGCAAACTAAAGATTTTGGACTTTTTAATAAAATATGATCTATTATTATGCTATAAGCTATCCAAATATTCCAAAATCAACAAAACTGGAAAATCAAGACTTATTTCTGAAGCACATACATGTGAGATAGAATTTTTACTATGTTTGGGTGTTTTCTATATATTTTTATTTTATCTTAGTTTAGAATATTTTACATATATGAGAAATTCAAAACAATACAAAGATTTCACAATACTCTCATTTGGTTCTCATTCTTTTAGATTATGTTTTAACATATATCCGTCATAACTATCAAAAGAATACTGAGATATTAATCCTTACTGACTTTTTGTAGTGTTGGAGTTATAATCCAGAACTAAGCAAGTAGTTTGTCAACTAGCTGTATAGCCAGCTCTTCCTACATTTTGTTTTGAGACAGGATCTGACAAAACATCTCAGTTGGCCTTTAACCTCTGATTCTATTACCTCATCTTCTCATTCACAATGATGGCATGTCTGTGTCACTAGGACTGATTTCATCTGCATTTGTAAAATTTTTTCTGATGTTCTTGTTCCAGAATATCATATACATCACTTCCTGCAGCTCCCTTTGTGACAGCTTCTTGGAATTGCTTTGGATTTGTTGATTATAAGAAATATTGATCAGATATTTTGTAAAATATTCCTTGTGTGATGAGTCTAAAGCTTTTTCTCACAATCAGATGCATTGATTGTCATCATATGTGTTTCATGTGTTTCATACATGCTGCTAAAACTTGAGATTTCATTAATTAAATTGACAAAATAATTATTTTGGATGAATGTAATACTTTAAATTTCTCTTATTCCAGAAAATGGTTTGATGCCAAATGTTGGAGGGAAAACAAACTAACTACACACATACACATACACACATTTTATATATACATATATATCATACACATACACACATTTTATATATACATATATATATATATAGAGAGAGAGAGAGAGAGAGATCGGATAGGAAGAATATATTTGTATATATACATATCTATATTCATGCTTACCTATATAATATACTTATGCAAAATTGTTTCATAGATGTTAAAACTATATAGGCATGTCCAACTTGTGAGTCATGGACCACATGCTTGCCTATATATAGCTATGAATACAGTCCAGCCCCAAATTAGGAGTTTATTTAAAACATCATGAATTAATTTTTCAGTGTCTTTGTAACCTGGCTGTATATTTCTCAACTATAAACTTTATATATAATAACATTTTGTCAGAATGTCAAGAGTCTGGAAGTATCTGGAAGAAATGGAATAAAAGAAAAAACTTAAGAAATATCTTGTTCAAATCATGTCTTTCTCAAATTCAGCATATCTCCATTCACAAGCAAAAGAGGAGCCAAGCAGAGAGCAATTGGGTAAGAGACTGACTGTGGACACTGTAATAGTCTCCCTTCTGCCAATAAAGGACATCACTTACCTCAGTTATATGAGTGAAAACTTGAGTTTAAAACAGAGGATGTAAAGAAAGGAGATAACTTTCTGAGCCTCTTTCAGGAACACATTGTGTTCTGAGCACTGTAACAAGCAGAGAAGACAAATGCAACCCTGGGGCTCACCATTTAGACTTCTGTGGTAGAACATTAGTTCAGGTCTACAGAATTGATCCAGCAATACCTAGAAACAGGAGGCATCTAGTAAAAGGCAGGAATGAAAGGGCTTTGTCTCCCACCCAAACAGTGTGCTGAGCTGCTGACAAAGTGGAATCCATTGGCTTTCTCCTGACTGACATGTGTGGTTAATTGAGTGTCACATTGTGTTCGTGTTACCTCTGTTTTGAAGCACACAACAAGAGATCAGTCTTGACAAGCGATAGTTCACAGTGAGCATAGGCAAAGCACAGCATTGATCTCAAGAAGTCTGTAGGTAGAAGTCACAGCCCATCTAACTGACAGATATTGCAAATCCTAAGACCACTGTAATCTTTTACCCTTTGTCTTCCCTTTCCAATGTAATTTAACCATGTAACCTTTCAGGTGGATTTACTAGCAATCAATATAACATTTAATCTGGAGCAAGACTTTAAGTCTACCTTTTCTAACCTATCACACCATACCTTGCCCATGCCTTTTCATCATTAAAATATTGCTTTGCAAGAAGGTCTGCTCTGCATTGTTTGTCTTAGCCAGTGTTGGGTCGCACAGGCATGTAAATAACATTTATAAGGAAATCCTACAACAATCTTACTGGCTACTAAGTGGGAAAGAATGGTAGTGAGCAAAATGGAAAGAAGCAGGTCAAAGTTGGCTAAGCAATACAACCAGGGATTTCTTCATTTAAGTTGTTCATGCCAATCAAGTGTGTTTCCTGGGCAGTTGAATATATTAGTGGCATTGATAATTATCCTTTTGCAGGTAAGACTTGTGCAAAAGATTCTCTGCTCTCTGAGAGCTATTACATCATTGCTACAGTAGAAGTTGTAGCAAGAATTACATAGAAAGTCTTCATTAAGAATTTGGCTAGAAAACATGTGTAAGAATTTGGCTAGTGAACATGTGAGTAATGAAAACAGTGATGCTAAAAAGAAAACACAGCTCATGGATTTGCATAAATTGGAGATCTTATAAAATATTCCCTCCTAGGACTTCAATACAAACAATTATTAACCTCTCAAAGACAGGCATATAAGGATGATGTCAAATTAAAGTTACCATATTAAAAGCTTAGCAATTCAAAAGTATTTACTAACTTATTAGGAGGTAGCTTATTGTTACAGTACTTGCCTGGCATATATAAATCTCTGGGCTCAATCACTAGCATTGCATAAAACAAACAAAATGTAGAAAGATAGACAGATGGTAGACAAAGAGCTAGAAGAAAGAATACACACACACACATATACACATATATACATATACATGTAAATAAACACACATATATATACACATGCATACATACACATATAAATACATACAAACACACATATACAACACACACACATATATATGTATGTATGTATGTGTATATATATATATATACACATACATACATACATACAAACAAACAATAGGTCACAGAAAGAAAGATTAACTGATTTAAAATTAAACTATTGCTTCTGGTTTAGCAGAAGATACCTAGATTGCACTGTGCAACTACATTGTATTTTCAATCATCTTGCTGCTATCTTATTCTACTTTCTGTTACTATAGCAATATATGATGCATGGAGTCCTTCGTAAGGAATCAGTTTATTGACTTACTGTCCTGAAGTCTGTGAAGTCACAGAATATGACTTTGGAAGCCTAAAGAGTGCCTAAGTTTTATTCTGGCATGGCGAGATAGATTCAGACTTGATGTGTGTTTTGTTTTACCAAGAGACCACTACTGACATCACCAGCACAGTCCTACAATAAAGGCATTACCACACACATGGGAACCCAGGCTTATGGTCTGATCATTTCTTCAGAGCTCTACATCCTAATATTGTTAGTATATAAATTAAATTTTTATTTGAATTTTGGAGATGCCAACTTAAGTGGGAAGATAAAGCACAATATATATCAGAACAAATATTTACTGGTGCTAAAATAAGGACAGCTATCAGGTAAAACACATATTCTAGTTGTTCAGAATGTGTGCTGTGAAATTACATTTAAGAGGCCTGGTTTCATAGATAAAAGGGGCCAGAGAGGGTTACGACAACCATATTGTTAGAGTTATATTGGTTAGACAAGAGTAGTACAGATTCTTGATTGGTCATTGCTCACTTATGCTGTAAAGACCAGTGATAAGCAACAAAAAGCTTTTATGTGGCATATTTATTATCTGCATGATGCTGGGGAGTCGGCAGAAATGCTCTGTACTAGGTCAGGGTAACCTTGGTGGATGTGGTCTTACCAGATTCAGCATCCTTCTCTCTAAGCTAAAGTACTCAGTGACCCCATTTTTAGGACATTTTAAATCCTGTTTTACCAAAGACATTCAAAACAGCAATTCTGATAGCAGTTGCAGCTCCTAGAATAATATACTGGGCCCTCTTAGAATGAAAAACAAACAAAAATGTAATAATTTTTTTAACAGTTTAAGACTATTATGGAAACATTTTGTGTTCACATAATCTCCCAGAGACTCATTGACTCTCAGGGATACCCAGAAAATACCCTTAGAAAATTTAACAAATGTTTGGAGAGTTTACTAGAAGTTACAGAGACTTATGAGTTTCTGATGAAATGATGCACGTGGAAAGATGGGCTGCCTCTATAATTGAATCCTAGGGACATGCTGGTAAGTTTTAATGTTTTCAAGGAGTGTCTGTCAACTCATGACCAGAGTGTCTGTAAATGCAGCACTGGATGAAAAGCGATTCCACCTTGAAGCATTGTTGGCCCTCCCCAAGTCCCCCCAAGCTGGTGAGCATTCTGTAGTCCCTTCACAGTGCAAGGTAGGACTGAAAATATATCTAGTCTCTCTAATACATCTGGGTATATGCACATACCATAAGAATGAGGGTTTTTTTTATCAAATCTGCCCTTTGTAAATGTGAAATACATAAAAGATAGGATGTTTATTTAGAATATAGTTAGATTTTTAAAAGTATCTAAAGGTTACCAGATTAAGTTATCAACCTATAGTACAATCTAAATCTAGTTCTGATTTAGTAAGAATGTTATTTTCAGTACACTCAGTAGCAGAATTCTATTGCCTCTTGTATCTAAGCAGAAGAGGTAACTCAGGATCATAGACCCAAGGACAGGAACCCTATTGGATAGGCCTTTGATGAATAAAATGATTTTGATAATAAGATTGCTTTGAGGAAAGGAAATATCAAATTAGGGTTTATGGTAGTCACAGGTGTTTGGCAGGTCTGGCTTATAATCACAGAGTAAATGAATGCATTTTATTTAGCACAATTAGGAAAAGGAATGAAGTTTATATGCAAATTGTGTACCACTTTTGTTAAAGATAGCTGGTCAGATTCATGGTGATAATTTAAACCTTCATTCCAGTGAGAATTTTCTAAGTATCTATTTTCTGTGGAATTTCACCACATCTGGCTGTATTCTCCCAGTCCTCTGAGAGATGGATTTAAGTCTTCTTGATCGCCATCCAGCCTTTCTATGGCGTTGACAGGATACATGAGTTTAGATGTTGCTGTTTAATTGTTTGTTTTTATACTTGATTTCTCTTACTCATGTCTATAGCTGAAATTTGTTCTAGGAGGTTACATGAGATTTCCCAGCCTCAGCATCCAGCACTACCACAAAGGAGATGTGATGGATGACAAGGGAAAACAAGTCAGTGAAGAGAATAGAAAAGAAATCGTGGAGGTAAGATAATCAAGGGACCAGAAACTAGAGTTGGGTTTCCATTAGAAAAATTCTCATATTAAATACTAAGAATTACCTTGGCATCACCTCATCTACAACTGGATGATATGTTCTTCATCTTTATTTCCAGGACATTTCAAGCCTATATTCTATTGTTGCCTTGCCAGTTTTATTCAAAAGTATATGAACTCATGACATTTATGACATTTCAGAAAAACAGTATATTCGCTTTTACATTATTAATCCCAAAAATGATTCTGGGCAGCAGCATATTTCAATAATGTCTGTAGAATACCAATGAAATCACAAAGGCATATAAAATAAGGCAAAAAGGAAGGAACAATGAAAAAGGAAGGAAGATATGGATTTCCAGGATAATCTTTCAAATGGTGTGCATTGGATGAAGATTATTGATATAATTATCTTGGAAATACATGGGATAACTGAGCAACCTAATAAAATTAACATGTAGTTTATTAGATTTTTTCTATATAGTTAAAACTTACAAAAATAAGTGCAGGAGACTACAGACAATTCTTCACTGATGCATATCCATCCATGAACATTTCCAATAGTTGAATAGAACTATAGGGCTTCAAATTAACTCAGCAAAATAATACTGCCCCAGGAATTTTAACATTAAGTGTATTTGGGCATTACACATATTGATTTCCTTGAATGCACTCACATCTTACTTTAGAGGAAAATCTTTCTTACAGCAAGGATATAATGGTTACTACTTATTTTTTCCCTTCACGATTTATCTTTATGTAAAACAAGTACCTCATCATCCTAATTGAGTGGCAGCTATTTGACTCATAAGGTGTTAGTGGAAGTTGTTACTTTCTTTATTCCAGGAAAGAGTGTTGTTTCTCATAGAGACGCCATTTTTATGAGTAATATTTGTGTGGCTTTTCCAGGGGAGATTTAAAGAAATGACTCTTACCCCAGGAGGTAGGGTACCCACAGAACAAGGAAAGCATTTCATTCAAGTCTAGCTTTGGGAATGAATGAAGTAAATGAAATTATTTACAGTATCATAGGCGTCTTAGTTGTTTTTCTTGTTGTTGTGAAAAAATACCCAGGAAAAACTTAGGATGCATAGACTTATTCTGCTCACAGTTTATGTTACAGTCCAGAAAGTCAAAGAAGTAAAAGCAACAGGAATTTAAAACAACTACTCAAATTGTGTACAAATCACAAGAAGGGAGCAATGAATGTATGCATTTGTGACAGTGTTCTGCTCACTTTCTTCATTCTTATACAGTCCTGGAATCTCTAGGAAACATTGCTATCTGTGGTCTATGGGTCTATTCAACTCAATTTATGTAATCAGTATAATTCCCAGTAGACTTACTCGGTAATCCATCTCATAGGTGAGTCTAAGTTTGTTAAGTTGAGATATACCATGATTCAATCCAACAGTAAATTCAAATAATGTTTTCCACCACTGGATAGTCCCCTATCCATTTTGTAGGAAATATATACTAGGAAAATATTCAAGGTTAAGCCTTTTAACCTTCAGTCAGCTTTCAACCTTCCAAGCTAATGTAGCCCTACCGAAGATCACTTGTAGGTGGTCCAAGAGGGAATGAGGACTAGAACATCAGCTGAAGGTCCTATGACCAACTCCTCTCCTTCTAAGATTGTTCATAGTGTATCAGCTATATTTTCTTTATACTTCATTTCCATGGCAGCCCTGTTTACATTTCATGATAGCAGGAAGTAGTTACTATGCCATAAGATGTACATTCTAGCTAGTTTTTCTATTAGAGTCAATCATCTTCAGTAGAAATGATGTTGTTAAAGAATATCCATCAGTTGCCGTATTTCTGAGCCATAACCATAATTATACAAATGGAAATTTTACAGCCAAAGCCAAGACTACAGTAAGTAGATCAACAGATTAGGTTCAGTCATCCTTATGCAATAAGCCAATTAGACATAACTAATACTGATAAAAAAATACATAGGAAAATTATTTAATAGGCTACACTGGGCAAAAGAACTAAGAAGGGATCTGATGACCCCCAAGTTCTTCCTTGAGTAAATAACATGGACTTTAGGTTTAATAAAAAAAAAAAATAACTGAGGCAAGGGGGAAATTGTCCTCACATTTAAGAGTTCCTATTCAATATTTAGTCCTGTCCTTCATTCCCTCAGCTTCAGTGTGAAACATGTTACAATGCTGAAGAGACATGGTTGTTCTCAAGAGATAATTAACTCAAGTGAATACTCACTTCATGGATAATTGTTCTTATCTTGGAGGTGGAAAGTATCATTACTGAAAGGCTTTGTCTACCTGGAACCCAAAGGGACTGAAGTTTTAAGACAATGACTTTACTCTAGGTCTTTATGGATTCAATAAATGAATACAAATTCAGCTTCTAAGTTTCTACTTCAGTTATAGTCAGACATATTAATACTGCCATTTAGATATACCCTATCAGCACTTTATTTTTCTCTCTTATTGCTTTTTAATTAGTTAATTTGCAGTATTTCCATGGTATAAAATGTACATAAATTAACTTTGATTGCGATTATATGAAGAACAACAAAGATTGATTGAAACAATTGATCCTTCACTCAGGTTTCTGTCATGTGATCCCTCTGAGGTCAGAAAGGGTAGACAGTGAACTATAAACAATGGTGGAGGGAGTATTATGAACGATTCCAATAGGAATGTAGAAACTGCATCTCAGTCATAACAGGATGCTAAGTAAAAGTAGAAAACGCTTGGAAAACAAGCGTTACAGCTCTGAACTGTCCTTGGCGCTCAGGTATAGGTCAAAGATCTTCTGAGGGAAAGTCTATGAAAGGCAGAAATCAGTAGGTCCTGAAAAGCGTTCAGTCAGGGTTGGTGATTGATCAAAAGAACCAGAATAATCAGTTTGTTGCTACTGGGAAAGGCTGAGCTTTTCTTCTGGGGGTTTTCTTGAGTTTCCCAGGCAGCCATGATGTGTTCTTTTCCCTGTCTGATGGCAGAAGAGACCCATTCTTCCTCTATCATTAGGAATCCAGCAATTTCCAAAGCTAGCATAAGTTCAGAAAGCTTAACTAAGCCGTGTTTGCAGAACCTGTCTATGATAGGACAGAAAGAAGGCATCAGATCGGCTGTAGTTCAGCAAATGCTTATTATGGAGCAATTAATGAGATATTTGCTTTATGTATAAGGACTTGATTTTATGTTAGTAGATTCTTGTGTCTGTCATGATTGTCTAAAGCAACTATTTACTGTAAGAAAGGGGTGGTAGATGTGGCTGTCCATGTACTAAGATAGAATGCAATTGGCCATGGCTATAGACATAGGCAGACTTAGGCAAGATTTCATGTAACTTAACTGCACCAAAATGATACTTGTGTGTTTGTTTGTTTAGTTCATGTACACTTTTGTTTTAAGTGTCAGTGTCATCTGAGAGTCAGGTCATTGACTTCTTAATTCTTTGTGAGTCAGTTTCTAGAATAACTCTATGTTCTTTTTATTATGTTTATCTATGAGTATATGTATTCATTATTTAGTGGGCCATACCCATATCCTGGAGAATCTGTGGAGGTCTTCTTTTGCAGGATTAACTCTCTCCTTCCATGCTGTGTGCCTCAGGTTTTTGGGCCTCCTCTCAGTCATCTTTACCCACTGAGGCCTCATTCAGAGTTTCCCAATTTCTCTTATGAAAATCCTGAATAATTTTTATAGCATGTAAATTTGGAGAGTTGTGTGATCAACAGATGCACTAGTATCCTAAGACTGGTAAATGATGCTGTAGCTGGACACAACTGTGGAAATATGTGCTAAGGAAAGGGAAGTTGTTAGTGGAAAACAGTATCTCTCATTACAAAAAGAATGATGGTCGCTTTATATCAGAGCCCAATAAGAATGACCATGCCCCAGAAACTGAGTCAAGTTATATCAAATACCACTTCTAATTTGATGATAATTTCATGTAATTTTGTATGATTAAACAAAGAAAGTCATAACTCAAGGGACATTCAAACTCATTAATGAAAATATAAGATAGTTGGTTTATATTGAAATACTAAGTTTTTAAGTTGGCCTCAGGAGCTATTTGA
This sequence comes from Tokudaia tokunoshimensis, assembly GCA_036184795.1. Lineage (NCBI taxonomy): Eukaryota > Metazoa > Chordata > Mammalia > Rodentia > Muridae > Tokudaia > Tokudaia tokunoshimensis. The sequence continues at coordinate 108,851,260 of BTHU01000012.1, forward strand.
AGACAATTTTACCCTTTAGAATGGTGGAATCTGGGGTCTATTTGTATAATACAAAAGGATTTAGTTGACAGTCACAAGGATATTAGGTTACATAAAGGGGCTTGCAGTAAATAGTTACTAAGTTAACTAACCCCAAGATGAAAACAGGCAATATTTCAGTTCTCTACATCCACTTGATCAGCCATAGGGAATATATATCACAAAGTAGCTTTTTTTCTGGAAGCTTCATTTCACTGAGTAGCCAGTGGAATCTCTTGATGTTAGTAGGTACCACTCTGTTAAATCACCATCACTTCTTTTAATATAATTCTCATGAAGTTTCATTCCTCATAACAGTAATATTTCCTTGAGCTACAGCTATTCACTACATCATGTTCCCCACCATTCTGTTTTGTAAGCACTGGGGTACATTGCCTTCATACATTTTATTTCATTTTGTTTTGCCACATCTCAGTTGATTATGATGAATCCAGAATGTTCCATAATTAATTTTTTTCAGTGCAATTTTCTTACCCAATAAACTTGCTTATTCAATTATTTTTGTATCCTGACTTGTAGCTTTCCTTAATTAACATATGCAAATAGAAAAGTAGAATAATTAAAGGATTATTTATAATACAAAAGAAAAAGTGTTTTAGTAACTCTGAATATTTTCTATTAAAGGATATTTTCAAGTTACTTACTGCTTCAGGACTCTTGTGGAGTATCTAAGTTATCATAGTGTTTATCAGAGAAGCCAACTGCGCTTGCCTGTTCAACATCTTTGGCTTTTAGGAATTTTATGCAATTTTAAACATTTTGTAACTCCTCTTTGCTTGCCAATGTTTTCTTTTCATGTATTCACTCACTGCCATGACAAAGCATCTGACAAATGCAACTTAAGGAAAGAAATGTTTATTCTCGATCACAGTTTAAGGGTATATAGGTATGCAGACCACTATGGTTGGCAAATCACTGTGGCAGGACTGTGGGGAAACTGGTCACAGTGGGTCTGCAATGGGGAAACAGAGATGAATGCTGGTGGTAAGTTTGCTTTCACCCTAGCCCATATAACAATACCATTCTTACTCCCATTTCACTTAAACACACTCAGTTATTTGTCCCTGGTGAGTCTCAATCTTGTCGGGTGAGAAATAGAGATTAAGTAGAACAGTATTTTAGAATATGGCTGAGCTGTGACCATCATCAAATGTTACAGAGAACAAATTTAAAAATGCCACAATAGGTGCTGTTGACTGTTAACCACATCACTTCTCCATTAAAGAAAGTTGAATAATTACCATCACAAATAAATACACATATTTATTTGCATAATTTTTCCTGCCTCCTTTACTTTATACTCTGTGCTACTTAACACTAAATAATATTTTCTTTAATTTTTATTTAGTGAGAATCTTATACATGATCACTGTTTTTACATTTTTTACCCTTCCCAGTGACCCTTCAAACTCCTTATATTCAGACAGCTTCACATTCTAATACATTTCAAACTTATGACTTCTCTTTCTTATGTGTGTGAGTTTGTGCAACTTATTGAACCTATTATGTCAATTTAGTTATTTAGTGTTACTCTGATTACAGGTTACATAACCTATTAGGGGCCCCGTTCCTGAAAGAGACTGATTTTCCAGCTCTCAGCATCCATTAATTGTCAGTATCTCTCTGTGTATGGTTGGGACCTTGTGAGACTTCAGCAATCTATACTGACATATCAAATACTACTATCATTATATAGGTGTTGTTAGGCAACCATGTTGGAATATTATATAGTTAACCTATATAATATATATAGTATATAGTATATATATATAGTATATAGTATAGTTAACCTTTGTGTAAGGAAGATACTATTTCATAGCAATATTGTATGTCAGATCTCACTAGGGAAATACACTATGGACACATTTGCTCTTTACTTGGGGGATAAGAGTGACAATATATGTGCTGTGGGCGTGACTCTCCCTCCCAGGGTTTCAGAGTCTTTTCAGTGCTTCTCAGCAGGCCCTGGGCACCACTATTCCTCTAGGAAGTTGACCTCATAGGGTTTGTTGCTCTGGGGGAGGCTGAGGTGTGACTAAAGGCTTATTCCTGGTGCTCTGCCAGCTCCTCCAGGTGGGGGTAGGTGTGGTTGGAATTCCTCAGCTCAGAATGATGCGGAGTGGGTGGAGAATGTAGGCAGCTAAATTATGGCTATCAGGCTATATGGCACTTCAATTATGACTCCTTACACTAAAGGAGAAAAAACCATGTCCATTTTCTTTAACAAGTATAATTTATAACTGTATTCTACATTTTTATTCTTACATTTAGTCACTCATGACTAATAAAGAGGTTTTGTTTTAGAGGATATGAAGACCTTTACAGAAATTGACGACTGATCAAAATGCTGAAAAAAAGTGACATCGGGTGCCCAGCAAAAAATGATGAACAATACTCACAACTAAGCCCAGGGCATTAGGAAGAGATGGAAGAATGATTACAGAGTCAGAGGGCCAGGATTTCATCTTGTTTTGTTACTATTTTTGCCCAGAGAGAAACAGTCCATCTTACAAGAAAGCTCATTAAGAAAGAAAGTTAACTCAAAATAATGTTAGGAAGTTCCTGAAACTGGCTAGATTTATTCACTGGGAGTCAATTCTCCTAAAGTTTATAAACAGTAAAGACTGCTGAAGGTCACTCTCACACAAGCCAAGGTCACAAAAGACTTCAGATAAGCTCAGCTGACTGGCTGAAGCAGAGTGTAGTCAGGCAGCCTGAAGATAGCAGAGACCTGGAAAAACTGTTAAGAAGAAATGACAACTGGGCTGCCTGGAAGTATTACATCAGCTGTGACGTATGGAAAGAAAACTCTCCAACCTGTTGAGCTGCCTACAGACTGTACACTGAGCTTTAGGCTTCCAGCTTTCATGAAATGAAGTGTCACCTTTGCTTCAGTGGGTTTTAGTGATCCAACTGTGTTTGAGTCATTTCTGCTCCTGAGAGTAATTCCTCACCCATATTCCTGTAAGCAACAGCAGTGAAACCCATTTGTTCACCAAGGAGGGCTTTGGTGGCATCTGACCTATGGTTTGTCCTGAGTTCCCTATCTGGTGTAAGCAAATGTTATATTCCCAGAACAGATCTACCTCACTGAGTAGACAGGTACCCAGGTTCTCCCCAGTATAACATCCCTTGGGACACGGCCTGTTGGGGCTTTCATCTGCTCCCAAGAACTGGACAGCGCTGTGGTCGTCTGGGTGCCAGCTCTGCTGTGGGCCATGCCCCCTGCAGGGTGACCTGCGCCTCCAAGAGAGTGCAGAGTGTGCTCCGCCATCTTTGCTCCAGTGTCCAGGTAGTTCGGACCGCCAGGCTCAGAGACAGACAGGCATAACATCCCTTGGGCCTCAGGCAGCTTGCGTGTAATCTGCTCCAAGAGCTGGGCAGATCTGCAGTAACCAGCGTGTCAGCCCTGCTGTGGGACATCTGCCCTGCAGAGGGATGCCCCCTCGCCCCCGCCCCGAGAGATCACACACCCCTGCACAGGGCAAGAGCCTACCAGCCTCCCTTTGGTGACATCTGCTCCGGGAATCCACTACGCTGAGCCTTTGGATGTGCAGGGACTCCCCAATATAACATCACTTAGGGCAAGGCACATCAAGGCTCCAAAGTCACTCAGGAGCAGGAAGGCCCCAGAAATCGGTGCCAGGGTAATCCCGTAATCCAGGGGGGCCAGAAGTAGCTTTGCAGTCTCACAAGAGGTCCAACCAACAGCCAGTGACAGCAGGACCAACTAACACCAGAGGTAAGCAGATGGCAAAAGGCAAATGTAGGAACGTTACTAACAGAAATCAAAGTAATATGGCACCATCCGAACCCAACTCTCCAACAGCAGCAAGTCCTGGATACCCCACCACACCCGAAAGACAAGATCTGGATTTAAAATCACTTCTCATGATGCTATTAGAGGATCACAAGAAGGACACAAATAAATCTAATAAAGAATTACAGGAGACAATGAATCAAGGGTTAGAAGCCCTTACAAAGGAAACACAAAAGTCGCTTAGAGAAATGCAGGAGAACATGGATCAACAGATGGAGGCCCACAAGGAGACAAAACAAAAATCACTTAAAGAAATGAATCAACGGTTAGATGCACTTTCAAAGGACTCACAAAAATTGCATAAAGAAATGCAGAAGAATATGGGTCAACAGATGGATGCCCATAGGGAGGCAACACAAAAAGTGCTTAAAGAAATGAATCAACGGTTAGATGCCCGTACAAAGGAAACACGAGAACTGCTTAAAGAAATGCAGGAGAAAATGGATCAACAGATGGAATCCCATGAGGAGGAAACACAAAAATCGCTTAGATAAATACAGGAGAACTTGGGTCAACAGGCAGAAATCCTGAAAGAGGAAATGCAAAAATACCTTAAAGAAATACAGGAAAATACAAACAAACAAGTGAAGGATCTCAGCAAATCCATACAGGATCTAAAATAGGAAGTAGAAACAACTAAGAAATCACAAAGGGAGACAACTTTGGAGATAGAAAACCTTGGGAAGAAATCAGGAGTCATAGATGCAAACATCAACATTAGAATACAAGAGACAGAAGAAAGAATCTCAGGTGCTGAAGATACCATAGAAAGTATCGACTCAAGAGTCAAAGAAAATGCAAAATGCAAAAAACGTGTAACCCAAAACACCCAGGAAATCCAGGACACAATGAGAAGACCAAACCTAAGGATTATAGGTATAGATGAGAGTGAAGATTTGCAACTTAAAGGGCCAGTAAACATCTTCAACAAAATTATGGAGGAAAACTTCCCTAACCTAAAGAGAGAGATGCCGATGAATGTACAAGAAGCCTACAGAACTCTAAACAGACTGGACCAGAACAGAAATACCTCCCATCACATAATAATCAAAACATCAAATGTATTAAACAAAGAAAGAATATTAAAAGCAGTAAGAGAAAAGGGCCAAGTAACACACAAAGGAAGACCTATCTGAATCACATCAGCCTTCTCTCCAGAGACTATGAAAGCAAGAAGATACTGGGCAGATCTCATGCAGACACTAAGAGAGCACAAATGCCAGCCTAGATTATTCTACCCAGCAAAACTCTCAATCACCATAGATGGAAAGACCAAAATATTCCATGATAAAACCAAATTTTCACAATATCTTTCCACAAACCCAGCCCTGCAAAGGATAATAGGTGGAAACCGCCAATACAAGGAGAGAAACAACACCCTGGAAAAAATGAGATAGTAACCTTCTTGCTTCAAACCCAAAAGGAGATAACCACTCAAACATAAAGATAGCATCAAGAATGGCAGATGGAAATAATCACTATGCCTTAATCTCTCTTAATATCAATGTTCTCAATTCCCCAATAAAAAGACATAGACTAGCAGACTGGATAAGTAAACAGGACCCAGCATTTTGCTGCATGCAGGAAACACACCTCAGTGTCAAAGACAAACACTACCTCAGAGTAAAAGGCTGGAAAACAATTTTACAAGCAAATGGTCCCAAGAAACGAGCCGGAGTAGCCATCCTAATATCAGATAAAGTTGACTTCCAACCTAAAGTCATCAAAAAAGACACAGAAGGACACTACATACTGATCAAGGGAAAAATCCACCAAGAAGAACTCTCAATTCTGAATATCTATGCTCCAAATGCAAGGGCACCCTCATTCGTAAAAGAAACTTTACTAAAGTTCAAAGCACACATCACACCTCACACAATAAGAGTGGGTGACTTCAACACCCCACTCTCTGAAATGGATCGTTCAGGAAAGCAGAAACTAAACAGGGACACAGTGAATCTAATTGAAGCCTTGGACCGAATGGAACTAAATAGAACATTTCATCCTAGAGCTAAAGAATACACCTTCTTCTCAGCTCCTCATGGTACCTTCTCCAAAATCGACCATATAATTGGTCACAAATCAGAGCTCAACAGATATAAGAAGATTGAACTAATCCCATGCCTACTATCAGATCACTATGGAATAAGGGTGGTCTTCAATGGCAACAAAAACAAAAGAAAACCCACATACACATGGAGGCTGAACAATGCTCTACTCAATGAAAACTTGGTCAAGGTGGAAATAAAGAAAGAAATCAAAGACTTCTTGAAATTTAATGAAAATGAAGGCACAACATATCCTAATTTATGGGACACAATGAAAGCAGTGCTAAGAGGAATATTCATAGCCCTGAGTGCCGCCAAAAAGAAATGGGAGACAGCATACACTAGCAGCTTAATGGCATACCTGAAAGCCCTGGAACAAAAAGAAGCAAATACACCAAAGAGGAGTAGAATCCTCAAATCATCAAATTCAGGGCTGAAATCAATCAAGTAGAAACAAATAAAACCATAGAAAGAATCAACAAAACAAGGAGTTGGTTCTTTGAGAAAATTAACATGATAGATATGCCCTTAGCCAGACTAACCAGAGGGCACAGAGACAGTATCCAAATTAATAAAATCAGAAACGAAAAGGGAGAGATAACAACAGAAACTGAGGAAATTCAAAAAATCATCAGATCCTACTACAAAAGCCTGTAATCAACACAACTAGAAAATCTCGAGGAAATGGACAATTTCCTAGACAGATATCAAATACCAAAATTAATTCAGGATCAAATAGACCATCTAAACCGTCCTATAACCCCGGAAAAAAATAGAAGTCGTCATTGGAAGTCTTCCAACCAAAAAAAGCACAGGTCTAGATGTTTTTAGTGCAGAATTTTATCAGACCTTCAAAGAAGACCTAACATCAATACTCTACAAAATATTCCACAAAATAAAAACAGAAGGAACACTACCCAACTCGTTCTATGAAGCCACAATTACACTAATACCAAAAGCACACAAAGATCCGACAAAGAAAGAGAATATCAGGCCAATCTCTCTTATGAATATCGATGCAAAAATACTCAATAAAATTCTTGCCAACAGAATCCAAGAACACATCAAAACGATCATTCACCAAGATCAAGTAGACTTCATCCCAGGGATGCAGGGATGGTTCAATATAAGGAAACCCATCAATGTAATCCACTACATAAACAATCTCAAAGAAAAAAACCACATGGTCATCTCATTAGATGCTGAGAAAGCATTTGACAAAATTCAGCATCCTTTCATGCTAAAGGTCTTGGAAAGATCAGGAATTTGAGGCCCATATCTAAACGTAGTAAAAGCAATTTTCAGCAAACCGGTAGCCAACATCAATCTGAATGGAGAGAAACTTGAAGCAATCCCACTAAGATCAGGGACTAGACAAGGCTGCCCTCTCTCTCCATATCTTTTCAATATAGTACTTGAAGTTCTAGCTAGAGCAATTAGACAACAAAAGGAGGTCAAAGGGATACAAATTGGAAAGGAAGAAGTCAAACTATCACTATTTGCAGATGATATGATAGTATACTTAAGCGACCCAAAGAACTCCACCAGAGAACTCCTACAGCTGATAAACGACTTCAGCAAAGTGGCCAGATATAAAATCAACTCAAGCAAGTCAATAGCCTTTCTATACTCAAAGGATAAGCAGGCTGAGAAAGAAGTAAGAGAAATGGTACCCTTCACGATAGCCACAAACCATATAAAGTATCTTGGCGTGACTCTAACCAAACAAGTGAAAGATCTGTATGACAAGAACTTCAAGTCTCTGAAGAAAGAAATTGAAGAAAACCTCAGGAGATGGAAAAATCTGCCATGCTCATGGATTGGCAGGATTAATATAGTAAAAAATGACCATCTTGCCAAAAGCAATATACAGATTCAATGCAATCCCCATCAAAATCCCAACTCAATTCTTCATAGAGTTAGAAAGAGCAATTCAAAAATTCATCTGGAATAACAGAAAACCCAGAATAGCTAAAACTATTCTCAAGAGTAAAAGAACCTCTGGGGGAATCAGTATCCCGGACCTCAAGCTGTACTACAGAGCAATAGTGTTAAAAACCACATGGTATTGGTACAATGACAGGCATGTAGATCAATGGAACAGAATTGAAGATCCAGAAATGAATCCACACTTTATGGTCACTTGATCTTTGACAAACCATCCAGTGGAAAAAAGATATTCTTTTCAACAAATGGTGCTGGCTCAGCTGGAGGTCAACCTGTAGAAGAATGCAAATTGACCCATTCTTATCTCCTTGCACTAAGCTCAATTTCAAGTGGATCAAGGACCTCCACATAAAACCAGACACACTGAAACTAATAGAAAGGAAACTAGGGAAGAACCTTGAACATATGGCCACAGGGGAGAATTTCCTGAATAGGACTCCAATAGTTTATGCTCTAAGATCAAGAATTGACAAATGGACCTCATTAAATTACAAAGTTTTTGCAAGGCAAAAGACACTGTCAAAAAGACAAAGCGGCAACCAACTAACTGGGAAATGATCTTTACCAACCCTATATCCAACAGAGGGCTAATATCCAATATATACAAAGAACTGAAGAAGTTAAACTCCAGAGAGGCAAGTAACCCTATTAAAAAATGGGGTACAGAGCTAAACAAAGAGTTCTCACCTGAAGAGTAGCTAATGGCTGAGAAGCACCTAAAGATATGTTTATCATCCTTAGTCATTAGGGAAATGCAAATCAAAACAACCCTGAGATTCCATCTCACACCAGTCAGAATGGCTAAGATCAAAAACACAGGAGACAGCAGTTGTTGGCAAGGATGTGGAGAAAGAGGAACACTCCTCCACTGCTGGTGGGATTGCAAGCTGGTACAACCACTCTGGAAAACAGTCTGGCGGTTCCTCAGAAAACTGGGCATGACACTCCCGGAGGATCCTGTTTTACCACTCCTGGGCATATACCCAGAGGCTTTACCTGCATGCAATAAGGACACATGCTCCACTATGTTCATAGCAGCCTTATTTATAATAGCCAGAAGCTGGAAAGAACCCAGATGTCCCTCAACGGAGGAATGGATTCAGAAGATGTGGTATATTTACACAATGGAATACTACTCTGCAATTAAAAACAATGAATTCACGAAATTCCTAGGCAAATGGTCAGAACTTGAAAATATCATCCTTAGTGAGGTAACCCAATCACAAAAGAACACACATGGTATGCAGTCACTGATAAGGGGATATTAACCCAGAATCCTGGAATACCCTAGACACAATTCGCATATCAATAGATTTCCAAGAAGATGAAAGGTGAGACCCCTGGTCCTGGAAAGACTGGATGTAGGGGAATTCCAGGACAGAGAAGGGAGAGAGGGTTGAATGGGGAAAAGAGGAAGGAAAGGGGGCTTATGGGACTTTTGGGGAGGGAGGAAAAGGGAAAGGGGTAATGATTTTGAGTGTAAATAAAAAAAACTTAGAAAATAAAATAAAATTTAAAAAAAAATTGAAGTCAGAACCATTGTAAGAATTGTGAATGCAAAGAGGAACTCAAATATTCTGACAGACATTTTCAACTAGAACCCATTTCTCCTAATCCCAGATATCCTCAAGCTATACAAACAATATCAAATACAAACTATTTAAAGGGTAGGAATGACTTATCTCTCATATATGCAAAGAGAATGATTGAACATTAATATCCATATACCAAGAAAATATCTAGTTAAAGGCAGCCAAAATGAAGATGGAGCTGTATGTTCTATGACCAAAATGCCATAAAACTAGTCCCAATGATAGCTAAAAGATGAATAGAAAGAAGAAAATAGAATGAGAATTTATATACAACCCAACTTCAAAGGAAAATAAAATAATGCAAAATATTAGCTGTAAAATTACCAGAAATGCTTTATGTCATAGGAAAATTCTTAATGACATATGAATTCAATAAATATATTATGAGAAATTGTGATAAAGCAATAAAATAGGTTTAGAATGACTTGAACTGAGACTTTTAAAAATATGCCCCAAAGACAAATAAAGTCAAGGGAGAATTAATGACAGAAAATGTAGCTCTTTTGATTCTGAACTTATTTGCAATAAAGGATCTTTGAAAATAAAATTTAGATAAGAATCTCAGATGAGCTCTCTCTGGAATGTAGCATTTGTGTTAATCCAATAATGAATCTTTATAGGAGAAAGAAAGGGGGTAGATATTTGGAGATATACAAAAGAAGCTTAGGTCTAGATAAGCACAGAAAAGCTACATACAGGCAGAGTTTATCTTTTAAACTCTGGCAGCTACAAGCCAAGGGATGCCAACAATTGCCAGCAGTCCTCAGAAATTCAGGAAGAAAGAGGAACCAGCTCTCCCTAGGAATTCAAAGGAGGAACTAATCCCGCTCATGACAGGTCTTTGAAATAGAGAGCAAATATGGTTCTGCTGTTCTAAGTAAACAAGTTTGTGTTGAGTTGTTAAGGCAGCCCCAGGAAACTGAAAGAGAAATGAAAAATGAGAGTGCAAGAGGAAGTAAATCAGCAAAGAAACAAGATTATTACAGAAACTAATAATTATGTCAGAAGCAGTGAGGGCAGATAAGCTGAAAATTGAATTAGCAACAGAACATTTAGTCAAGGGCTCCTTTCCTCCAAATGCTTCTACACATTTTACTTAAAAATAAAAGTTTCTTAAAGCATAGTCCCCATCTTTTCTTGCAGCTGATCACTTAAGCTCTGGTCCTAGGATATAGTAAGAGTACACAAAGTACAGGAGATCAAAAGTATCTTCAGCATAAGGCTGCTTATCTTTTTTTTTTAATTATTTTTAATTTTTTTATTTTTTTTAACCTGTGTCAAGAGAATTATTTTCAAATGATTTTCTTTTTATTGTTTTTTTAATTTTTTTTAATTTTCTATATTCTTTATTTACATTCCAAATGATTTCCCCTTTCCCAGTTCCCCCCTCCCCGAATGTCCCATAAGCCCTCTTCCCTCCCTCTGTTCCCCATTTGCCTAAGAATTTCATGAATTCATTGTTGTTTTTAATTGCTGAGTAGTATTCCATTGTGTAAATATACATGGAAAATATCTCTGATAAAACTGAAGAAATATATAGAAAAACAAGTTAAGATTGACTAGTTCATGGAAAAATTATACAGATAAAATGGTAGGCATAAAAATATTCCTAAGTTGATTGAAAGTGGATTAATAAACATTTTCTGATAAAATTGAAAATCTACAAGGAAAATATTTCTGATAAAACTCAAGAAATATATAGAAAAACACGTTAAAACTGACTATTTCATGAAAAATTATACAGATAAGATGGTAGGCATAAAAATATTCCTAAATTGATTGAAAGTAGAAGTAAAAACATTTTCTGATAAAATTGAAAATTTACATGGAAAGTATCTCTGATAAAATTGAAGAAATTTATACAGATAAATTGGTAGGATTAAAAATATTCCTAAGTTGATAGAAAGTATAATTATAAACATTTTCTGATAAAATTGAAGATTTACATGGAAAATAATTCTGATAAAATTTTAAAAAATATATGGAAAAATATTAAGATTGAAAACTATCATGGAAAATTATACAGATAAAATGGTAGGCATAAAAATATTTCTAAGTTGATTGAAAGTGAAATTATAAACATTTTCTGATAAAATTGAAGATTTACATGGAAAATGTCTCCGATAAATACATAAAAAACATGTTGAGTTTTTCATGGAAAAATTATACAGATAAAATTCTGGCATGAAAATATTCCTAAGTTTTTTTAAAGTGGAATTATAAACATTTTCTGATAAAACTGAAGATCTACAAGGAAAATATTTCTGATAAAATTCAAGAAATATATAGAAAAACATGTTAAAACTATTTCTTGGAAAATTATACAGATAAAATGGAAGGCATAAAAATGTTCCTAAGTTGATTGCAAGTAAAATTATCGACATTGTCTGATAAAACTGAAGATCCACATGGAAAATACTTCTGACAAAACTGAAGAAAAATACAGAAAAACACTAAAATTGAAGATTATCATGGACAATTATACCGATAAAATGGTAGGCACAAAAACATCCCTAAATTGATTGAAAGTGGAACTAGAAACACCCCCACACACACACACAAAACCGAAGATCTACATGAAAAACACCTCTGGCAAAAATCCTAGAAATACACAGAAAAAATGTTAAAATTAAAGATTATCATGGAAAATAATATAGTCAAAATGGTAAACACAAAAAGCATTACTAAATTGAAAGAGGAGTCACAAACATTTTCTGATAAAATCGAAGATCCACATGAAAAACATTTCTGTTTGACTGTGTTTTTTGTTGGGGAATTGAGTCTATTGACTTTATAAGATATTAAGGAATAAATCCAAAAGAAAGTAACCCCGCAAATATAAAAAAGGATGCTAATCTTAATCTTTCTATGCTCATGCTGGGTGACATACAGGGGATGTGGGTAGATCGCAGTGACCATCAGAAGCTTGGAGACAGTCCATGTTAAAGGCAACATAATAGCAAGGTGAACAGCCAATGGATCTTAAGAGTGTGCAGCTTCCTCCTGTCAGTTCTGAGTGGCTTATTCTTACAGAAAACTGTTATCTTGTTTGAGCCACATAGGTATTTCTTTATCAGAGAGACAAGACATTTCTTTGTAATAGAAGTATCACCTATTAAACAAATAAAACTAACCAAAATTATATTTGTAATATATTTGTACAGGCTGGTTTTGGGTATCAACTTGACACAACTTGAGTTATCAGAGAAAGGAGCCTTCCTTGAGGAAATGACTTCATGAGATCCACCTGTAAGTCATTTTTTCAATTAGTGATCAAGGGGGGAAGGCACATTGTGGGTGGTACCATCCCTGGGCTGGTAGTCTTGGGTTCTATAAGAAAGCAAGCTGAGAAAGCCAGGGGAAGCAAGCCAGTAAGTAACATCCCTCCATGGCCTCTGCATCAGCTCCTGCTTCTTGATCTGCTTGAGTTCCAGTCCTGACTTCCTTAGGTGATAAACAGCAATGTGGAAATGTAAGCTAAATAAACCCGTTCCTCCTCATTTTGCTTCTTGATCATGATGTTTTGTAGAGGAATAGAAAGGGGAAATCATTCGGAATGTAAATAAAGAATATAGGAAAAAAAGAAACACTGACTAAGACAATATTAATGTCTGAGAGCTTTTATTTTTTTAGCTTCTTAAAATCTTTTTTCTTTATTTATAGAAAGTTAAAAAAGTTTTGAATTTTCAATAGTTTCGATAATCAGCTATCCCTTGCTACATGGTTGCAAGTAAACATATACCATACCATAGGAGGTATTAAAGTATCTTTTTCTTAGATTAGATATGGCTAAGTAACATTCATTGGCATACACATGCCATTTGATTAAGAGAATCTGAATCTCTGTAGAGCTTTGTATTTGATCAGTTTTCTAGAGCCACACTTGTGTATATGAAGAGATGACTATATTTAAAATTTTAAGAGTGTCAGCCCTAGTTTAAGAATTATGTCTAATGCACCTGTTCTAATTGTAACTGCCATTTCCCATATTACTTATTGGTAAAGCATGAGAAGTAAGCCTGATGCTTCACAAAGGAAAAACACTGACAAAATGATAGTCATACACTTCAAATATGATTG